>CAEFZX010005207.1:0-29468 GCA_903066825.1 Alfaro cultratus | reverse complement strand
GCACTGAGACGTGTTAAGTTACATTAAACTTGCGTCTTCCTCGACACATATATTCCACCTGTCTCACTCTTACCTTTTCTGCTCGAGCGCCCCTGGCGGCCGTTAGAAAAAATGCATAAATAAGCCGCATCGTTGTATAAGCCGCAGGGTTGAAACCGTGTGACAAAAGCTGCGGCTTATAGTCCGGAAATTACGATAGGTCATAAATTAACATTAACAGTATTTGTTCATCAGTTCAGCATGTCCAACTCTTGATGCAACAAAACATGATATTTTACGGTGTTTTATCCTCAACCCCAAGTGCTAACCACAGGAAGAGGTTTGAATAAGAAACTGCAACAAGAAGAAGAGGAATAAGTTATAGCACAATGGAGAACATTTTTATTTTTTTTTTATCTGACTTCACTTTAAAATGTTGCACTTTTTTAAAACTCTGGAGAGGAATCGTGTGCTGAGCATTGAATTAAAATAAACAAACTCAACCCCAGTTTGATCCCAGAAACATGTTTTTTTGAGTTGACACCTTAGCCACCTTCACAGTACAGCCTACGGTCGGGAAAAAAAGTGTGAAATACATTCGATGTAGGTAAATTATCTCAGTCTGTACCTGATAATAACCTCAGCCGAAGAGAATCCCACTGCTCAGTTGTTTGTTCCCATTGAGCCAAGGCCCTCCAGCTGCAATCCAATTAGCAACAGCGCCAAGTCTCCCCTACTTTCATTTCTAATGCTTTTCTAACCTTGTGTGGGATTAGACGGAAGCATGGAGTGTGTAATAAGACCAAGGTTTAGGAGGAGTGACCGACCCAGCACCTGGCCTGTTCAGAACCAGCTTTGTGCTCCCATGGCGACGGATTTTATTGGACCATAAAATCAGCCTGTGATTGTTGAAATCCAGTCCAGCCCAAATTGAAATACACTGTGCTGAAGATTTTTACAGCGTATTAAAGTATTACTCTTCTTTAACTTTATTAAATTTATTCATATTATGTCCACAAACTTCGATGTGTTTTATTGGGATCGGATGTCAAAAACCAAAACCAAATAGCTAAAACTTTCTGAAGTGGAGGGAAAAGCATTCATTGTTAGGACTATGTGAGTGGGTGTGTTTTGTTGGTGTTTGTGTGGAAGTTCTTTCCTGTACGGAGGATCAACAGCTGTGTTTCCACAGAATTGAAATCATTTTTAAAAAATTGCTTAATGGAAACAGCTAATTAAAAAAAAATATTCAAGTTTTTTGATGAAAGTTTTTAGGAGAATAGATGTATAGAAACACATAATCAACAGCTGAACGTTACTGCTTACTTATTGTAAATAAAGAAGACGACAGGAGAAGGATTTTAATTTTTTTTCAATCTATAACTTCTGTAAAATGGCCGACTACAATTTCCCCAAAATGTCGCATACGTAGCCACTCCCAAGCAGGCGGGGGTTTCACTCCAACATCTGAATAAGACATTGATCTCTTCTCTGATTGGCTGATAGATGATGAGGGATAGCTCCAAGTCTGAAGTGCTCATCACGCTTTTATTTTGAAAACCAACAGGCAAAATGAAGCACTAACTTGTCCAAAATAACACGAGGCATCTTTGATCAGACTGAGCGATGCTTAAACGAACTGTAAACCTTTCAGTTAAAAAGACTAACAGGTCATGCTTAGACTCTATTACAGTTATTGTTAAGGGTTCATGGGCGTCTAATTAAAAAGAGACTGGAGAGTGGTTTATGTGGAAGGGCTGCAGGAAGAAAACCTTCCCTAATATTCCGCTACACTAACGTGTGTCTGGATTTATTGAAATGCCAGCTTGGTAATTAGTGGAATCTGTTTTTTTTCTTATGATTCCAGGCTTTTTGTTTGTTTTGTTTGTTCAGCAGACCATGACCATGACCTCGTTTCTGTCAGAGAGCGGACTCCCATTATAATACATGTTTTATTGCATCATGTTTATGTGTTCCAAAGAGAACTAAGAGAAGAAGTTCTGCAGAGACCTTTGAATAGAAGCAAACCCACGCCTGCTGCAACTACTGACCTGAGTGACCTTGACTTATGCTGCCAGTTTTCAGACTTTAATTCAATGATTCTTTTTCTTGAGCTACTTCTTACCGACTTAACTTTTCCTACAGTTTTCTTCACCAACAACTTCCATGGGTTTAGCATAAATGCATTACAGTTAGTGTGAATGTTTTTTTTCTCAACTGCTTTGGTTTTTTCCCACCATCCAGAACATGTAGACTATGGCTAAAGTGCAGTTAGCCACTCTGTTTCTAAGAAAGAGTAGGTTAATGAAGATATTGGGTTCAGAGAGCTGTAGCTGGAGCAACCCACAGGAGGGCGGTAGTGAGTTGAACAGCTGATCCTCTGTTGCCAGCAGCAACATGCGCAAAAATAGAGCTCTTTGCAATAAATAGAATTTGAAAATGAAACAGTCCTTCTCTGAAAGAGGGACTGAGTAGAAGTTTGCATTTCCTGGGGCATCGATCTGTCCGGATAGGGAATCAGTTTTGTGTAATGCTCTTCTCTCTACCCATGTATTGATGACGTGACTTTGGAATGTTGTAACTGTGTTCATGAAATGGTAATCAGCCGATCAGTCAACTGGCTTTGAGCTTCGACGGCCCACATGAGGAAAAGTGCGCCCTCTGTTGGGTGTTTTCCATCCTGATATTCGATAGACTCAGTTTGATTGGGGATCAAAATTGCTACATTTGGTACATTTTCAGCTGCTGTGTTTCGCGCTCACGCTGCACTGTGCCAAATAGCCAAACCATTTGAGCAACCTGTTCCCCTCCTCACCTGTGAGGGCGCTGCACCAGGAATACTGAAGGAAACAAGATGGGAACTTCTCAAGAAAACACTGAGCACAAATTTCTTCAGCACGAAATGAAAACAAAAATGGAGTGGTGTCTCATTGGTTGCAGGATTTTATTTTCTGCTATTGTCTTTGGTAAAAGGCCATATGCAATTTCTTGCTACCACGTGTTTTTTTTTTTTTTGTATTTACCCAGAATACCCTGTGTTGTAGTCCACTTCCTGCTTTTGGAGCACTCTCTGGTCCACTTGGCGTTCACGTTATGCTTCTGGACTGGGTCAGAGTTCACTTTAACTGAAGCCAGTTTTTAAGCGGACCACAGTTTGCTGTTTTTCACTTTTATTTTGTGATTAAACTGAACTGAAGTTTGTGGAAGGATACTCAAAATATTTGAATCAAGTCAAGCAGTGAAAATTAAGTCCTGCCAAATATTGAGCAAAAGTTTTTTTTAAAGAGTTTTCTGAATTTAAAGACAATAATCACAAGATAAACATGATTCAAACATGATGATAAGTTGGGTGTGATGTATGTCAGACAGTAAACAGTTACATGTCTTTTCATACAGGACATGTAAATACCTGGTTTCTGCTGTACTTGGGACACAGATAAAAGAAGAGAGGTTATTGCTATGCATTATAGTTTCTCTACATACCTTTGGGTGGATAGGTTATGTAAATTACTTCCTGCTTTAAAGACTGTCTAACAAAGGACTGTATAGGTGAAAGATATTTCTGCTTCAAACTCATGACCAACTCTACATGTTGGCTTTTACCTATCAAACCTTGTTGATAAGTGGCATGAATGCCTGTTAGACTGATTCTGCCTGGGATGAAAGTGAATTGAAAGTGATGCTGTAAACATATGGTATCTTCTGCTAAAAAGCCACCACGTCTGTTTGATCCCGCTCTGCTATCTGTCAAACCAAATAAACACTCTTCAAAGCCAGGGAGTCATTGTTACACCTGATCTCTGAGGGTTTACCCCAGCTACCATATATCTGCCTTGACATAAATGACAAAAATCATCTGTATTCATGAGCTGCAGAGAAGGCAGTAGACATTTTGTAAGAAATCAGTCTTTTCTGGCTTTTATGAGCAAGCGCAGCTCCACCATATGGCTCAGTTCATCCAACGTGTTGGTGACTGGATGAGCTGCAGAAACATAGTGTTCATTTTGTTCCTTAAGGATGCAAATGCACCAGATTTTTTTACAGTCTGTTATGTACAGACTGTTATGTTGCCAATCTTCTTAACCTCTTCCTTTATTGTGCGTCCGCCCTTCATTCTTCTCCTGTTGCTGCTTGAATTCGATCTTAGCTTTGCTTCTTTTTTGTTTATCCAGGGTCTTCTCACGGAGGTTAAGCTCTGGGGAGTTTGACCTTTGGCTCAAACTTTTATCTTTTATCCACTTCACTGACCCTTTTGCAAAGATCACGACCAATTTGTTCCAAGATTGATGGAAGAAGTTGCACAATGACTTCCATCACCTGTTCCTTTGTTATAGTCATCAGTCTGCTAATTAGATAGTCACATGATTCTAAGCTATCAGTATACTGGACTGAAGTTAGGTGATTGATTTAGGCCAAGGGACAAAATGCTGGGTAAACAGCTCTTAAATTCTACTACTTCAACTGCAATATATCATAATTATTATACTTTACATGTTCCATCATATACTTAACTCATTTCCATCAAAGAAAAATATTACTCTTTTTTTGCATTATGATTATTTTTCTTTTATTGCAATATATCCACTGAGTGTGTGTGACATACTTAGTATTTTGGTTGGTGATAAATGATTAAAATGCGCAGGGTGAAGCAGAAAGTACTGCAACGCACTGATCCAACCCAAACACGCTTTTCAATTTGAATTCATAAAATGTGTCAATATGGAAACATCATCAGGGAATTCTGCAGCAGGTTTGACTCCATCTAATTATGTAGAGCAATTATAAAAACACAATTGGTGAATATGTTAATATTTCACATTTTAAAGAGGCAACAAAATGTTTTTTCTGCTGCCATCTTCTTCCTTCTTGCTCATTTCTGTCGGAATGAAAAATCTCCAGCACAGATCTGAAGTTTGTTTTATTGGATTATCAGCTGAACGTAAGCAGCAGAAATAAACAGGAACGCTGATCATCACAGATTCACACCAAAACACCAGGAACAGCAAGTCATTTCTTCAGCCGGCTGCCCTGCAACAAGCAGTCATGCTATTTTTACATTTGCAGTAGAAATCAAAGGCAGGTCACGCTCGTTGGCTGCCTCTAAAGCTTAAACGTCTCCACGTCCAGCTGAGCCCCAGGAGAATGACAGTGTAGTCTTTTGAGAGCATTTACGTCATTAAATATTGATGAAATAATAAAACTGGAGCTCAGAGTGAAAAATGTGCATGACAGCACTTTAGCCAGCCTCTGCCTTTCGAGCCCAGCCAAGCTAATTCACATGGGGGGGGGAGGATAGAGCTGAGTCAGGCCACTCCAGTAATCCCTTCTGCATTGTTCGAATCAAAGCTGGACCTGGACATCGTCATGCTAAAGAGCGGCAGAGGTGCGTGACAGATGGACGGAGAGCCGGGTCCTACTCCCTCTGACAGTCATCTGCTGCCACCGGCACAGAGACGACTCATCCATCACCCAATGGGGAGGGGCCTGACTTTTACTGGAAACCAGGCCAGAGCACACCAGTCCCTACTGTGCAGTCTGATGCAGGCAAGCCTCCAGACTGTCCTCTGTTGACTAAACTCTGCTCTTTGGCTAAAGAGCTTCTCACAAAGCGAGGGATAAGACCAGCAGTCCACACTGGCTTGGTTTTCCCAGGGTGGAGAAAACTCAGTGTCTCACTTTGGTTTAGGATGTTTGTCTTCATGGTGGATTCTGCCTCTCCGCCTCATTTCTAACTGTTTTGATGCCCTCTGACTTCTTTACGGTCATAAAATGCTGTTGTTGGTCTATGATTCACTGGTCAAATCAAAACTAGGAAGTGACAGCAAATGCAAAAAAATTTGCCGTCACTTCCTAGCAAATGCTAGGAAGTGACAACTTGTAAGATTTACCTAAAACCACAGAGGCACTGGAAGTGAGGAAGGTTTTCCACTCCTAATTTGACACTGGCTGCATTTCCATTAAGCAGAAAATTGTGCAAATTGAAATTACAAAATTCAATTCACGTACATTTTTTGTGCCAGGATGAGGTGGTTTTTCCATTGTATCATTGTTTCATGTGAGTCATAAAGTTTTTTTTTTTTCATTGATTATTTGTTTAGTGAAAACATAGTCAATCAAGTCTAACTAAACTGAATTGTAAACTGAAGCTAAAGGCTAATCTGTAGCAGAAAAGGTTCTACCAGAGATCCACACGAGCCATTTGCCATTAGTACAAGTCAAGCCCCCAAGGACTGAAACAACCATTAGCACTACACTGACAGCTTTGAAAATCCAACTTGTTGTCCTAAAGAGTCCTAATTTAAAACATAAAGATTTACAAAAAGCTAAAACATGTCTTAATCAATTTCAACACAATCAGCGAGGCACAGAGTTGAATTCCTGAATGTACAGAGCACAGAGTTTTTCTGGTAAGAAAGAATAGTCTTTTTGATTAAGCACCCAGCTAAATAACCAGAGCATAACTTTTGTTCTAAAATAACCCTGAAATCATTTATTACCAGGTTTAGTTTGAGAGACATGAGAGTTTTCATCGTTATGAAGCCACAGCTGACGTGAACAGGTTGTCATAAACATTCATAGCCTCTGGTCCACGAACATCGCTGGCTAATAAATCAATCCTCTCACAGTAAAATATGCACACTGGGCACATCGACCTGCTTTTATGATGGCTTGTTTTCTCTCTTGATTACACAAGCTAAATATTATATATGAGACTTGAGTTTCAGACCTCAGTCTAAGTCACATCTAAAGCAAGAAGGTAGGCCATGTCTGAAATTTTCATTTCTTTTGACTCATGGTGTTTTCACACCTGATAGTCTGGTACATTCGGTTCAATTGAGGACCAAATTTGCAATATTTGTTACATTTTCAGCTGCTGTTGTTCACTTTCACACTGCACTGCATCAAGACAACCAAACCCTGCTCACCTCCTGGCCTGTGGTGGCGCTCCACCAAGAACTACTGAAGGAAACGACATGAAACCTCAGAAGAAGACATTAAGTCCAAGTTGGAAAAACTCCAGTCACTTCCTCTGGGTACTCCATGATGGCAGTGTACGACGCAACTCGAGCGGGATTTTAACGCCGCTCTTGAAGAATTCCCAGATTGTTTATAAAACAGAATAATTACATGTTTAGAAAATCCTTCAATGTTTCATCAGTATTTGGTATGTCGAGTTCATACCAGAAATATTAGGGCTACTACCCCCCACTTCCAATCTGTGCCTCAAACAGAGAACTCTAAGTCTCTTTGTGTCAGTGGTGAAGATGTTGAACACTTCTGTCAAAGTAAATAAAGGTAAAGATTGGTCTATTGTCCTACTATTCCATCCCAATTAAAATCCTCAACTAGGGATATAACACAACGTCATTAATAAAAACTGAGATCATGAAGTGAGGCCATCTGTCATGGTGGCTGGTGGTTCGATCTGATCAAGATCCTTCATGTACGTCTTTTTCTTCTGGCCTTGACCCTCGGAGGAAACCACTGGACAGCCAGAGGTTGATGAAGGGATGATTTGTCTCTTCAGGCGTGAAAACATCTTGTTATTTTACAGAACTATAGAGATTGTTTACAGGGACAAAAAACAAATCTGGGTCTCAGATTTGGTCTCAACAACCGCAAGTTCATGATTGACATTGGACAGACGGACGGACAGACAGACAAACTTATTACACAAATAATCTTGAGATATACAGAACCAGTAAAAAGTTTGGACAAAAAATTAATGAAGCAGCCTGTACTAATATTTGTTTATTAGATCTCTGGCAGCAGGATTTAATTAGGCCTTAAGGCCTTCTTTGCTGTGTCTGTGGAAACGTTTTATGGGTCTGCTCATAAAATAAGGTGTCCTGTAGAAAAAGACATTTGTCTTAAAAATAGCATTATCTCTAAAACAACTGTTGCTTTTAAAAACTCTTTGCCTAAGGTTTTATTTGTCACTCATTATTCCTTTAATATTGCAGTGCCTCCTGTTGCTGACTACCTCTGTGTGACAGAATCTCTGCTGTGCTTCAATATTTCACTGTCGATGAGGCGTCCTTGTTATCATGACCTTTATTCAGAAGCATATAGACAAACTGATTCTTTGCATTTCTAATGCGGCCCACTTTGGTTTGCTCTTCAGAGTTCACTTTGCCAATGGAATTGAGGCTCAACTATTAAAGTTTTGCAAACACTGGGATTGCCTTTCTGTTTCCCAGACTTCCTTCCCTTCCTAGTCCAGTATATGCATTCAATTCAAATAAATCACTACAGTTCCACAATAACAATCTTTATAGAACAAAATAATCAAACAGGTTTATTTGTATAGCACATTTCAGCAACAAGGCAGTTCAAAGTGTTTTACATCATAAAAACACAACATGAGCATAAACGGTTACATTTTCTAAAAGTAACAGATCTGTTTGGTAAAATGCACACAATTTAATTTTTAAATAAGGGTCAACAACTAACACTGCATCAAACTGTGAATGAACTGTGAAAAACACCAAACTGTACAAAGTTTAACTCAGAACAAACAAAAGGGTTAAACTGAAGAAAGTCAACTAACGACACCAGGCAGAAGGCCTTCCTACCAGAAATCACGAGCCAGAAACCAAAACTACGTAACCGGGCCCTGTTGGAACCACAACACCAAGAACCGGCCCTGATGGGTTGATCTGACCATCAGGAGCTCAGCTAAATCTGAATGATAAGAATGTTTAAAGATCTGAGTCAGCAAACTGGATTTCTTCTTTTACAGTTCCTCCGACAACATAACAGGAGCAGTATTAGCATTATGCCAACCAGAGCACCAGTAGCATCATGCTTACCAAAACACCATTAGCATTATGCCAACAGGAGCATTACCATCAAATAAACCACATCAATGATAACTGATTATCTGTCATGTGACAGCAGCTGATGACCATAGAAAGCAAACAGTGAACCATATGTTAGTTAAAACTAACAAAACACGCTGAGGAACAGAAGCTGTAGTCTACCCGCCATCTGGAAAATCCTCTGCACTGTCATTGCCATCGTTGCCACTCTACTTTATCACCATGGTGAACCAAAACCTTCCGGCATCTTCTATGGCAGGAGCCACCCAAACATACTAAATTCAGGGACGCTGATTGGCTAAATGCTTATTATTTCCCCCCAGCAACCAGACGTGTGAACTGACAAGAGTCTGTCGGGAAAATTCACTGTTGAATGAGAGTCATTGGTGGAAAGGTTGTGTAAGTAATTCAGATTACATATACGTGTTTAGATGTTTATTCTATCAGTATCTGGGATCTGGGAGGTCGGCGCCCCGTATGGACCGGCCACCACTGCTGTATAAACAAGCACATGACCTTTTTATTTTATTGTTTGGCATAAAATTAGACACAGCAATTTTTTGTTTTTGGGCACTTAGGATAGAAATGTTTTTCTGCTTCTTAAATGCCAGGATAATGATTTAATTTATTTTACGTAAATTCAGAAATGTAAAGACATTTCTCTCTCTCTCTCTCTCTCTCTCTCTCTCTCTCTCTCTCACATACACACACACACACACACACACACACACACACACACACACACACACACACACACACACACACACACACACACACTCTCACACACACACACACACACACACACACACACACACACACACACACACACACACACACACACACACACACACACCGTTTTGGTCCTGCTCTCCAAGATATTTTATTTATATATTGGACTTGTGAAAATGCTGCCTAGAGCTGCTAGGAAACGATCGCTGTCCCCAGTAAAACCAGTTCTGCAAGGACAAGCAAATGAACTGCGAGCTCCTTTCTTAATCCTGGTTATTTTGTCACAGCTGCCTCTGCATACATTAAACTCGATATATGTGCTCGGGTTCATGTCTCACAGTTTGACACCCAATACGCCTATAAGATCACAGAGATGTCACAGCCACTGTTCTCTGCAGCTTTGTGAATACATATTCATCTTAATCTCTCAGAAAAGGGCGGTCATGCTTAAAAATCTGTCTGTTCACACAAAGACCACCTATGTCTAAATGCCAGGAAGATAAGATAAGGCAATGCTGACTTAATGTGGTAAAGAGGCTCCTAGCATGCTGAGCTGGATCGACAGCGTACAGAGGGAAGGGAAGTGTTCCTAGCAGAAAATAATTGGTCGAACTGACAATTTAACGCAGACTTTCCATTGCTGTTTCTTCCGTTGCTGAAGCGCAAACCATTTTTTCTGAGTAAAAGCAGTAAACTGATTGAACCTTAGTCATCCACTATAGCAAACATATATTCATTTTTTTTCTTTTAATCTGTAAAGGCTTGTAGCAACAGATATGATTTCCATGTCAGAAAGTGGGAAAAATATGAGAAGAAAAAAAACCGTGGAAGAAAAAAACCCCAGAGGTAACAAAATGCAAACTACAAATGCAGTCAGACATAGCTGAGGAGTAATATCGTTACACTTGGAGTGCCACACTGAGGCATCAGTGGAAGTTTCAAGATGAAAGTATAAAACCTCCTTATGCAAAATAAGATTTATTCAGCAGAAAAGATACCAGGAACATTTCTGTCTGTGTGAAAACCACAACTTTATAGAGTTTGTTAGGCCAGACATCCAGGTCTGGTGTCCTGCAACTTTTAGACTTCAACACTCCTGAACCAAGTGATCAGGTCATTAGCAGCAGTCTGACAGCAGCTACATGTACAGTTGTGTTTCAGGAAGTCATTTTTTGGAAAATATTTTTCATGATTTCAGTTTTATAGTTGCTGAGTATTGCTAAATGTTACTGATTTTGCCCATTGACCAATACAGGGCTTTGGTCAGAACATCAGTAGATTTTACACTGTTTCCTATAGAAATACATGCTAGTCACTTGTGTGGTGGCTGTGTGCCTTCACAAAGGATCAAGTTGGCCGCTTGCTCAAAATGGTCTGCAAAAGATTCAAGATGAACTGTCAGAAAATATTTCCCTGAGGAGCACTGCCATTCAACCAACAAGGACTTTTATGTTGCAACAACAAGCTAAAGAAGAGCAAATAGGACTAGAAATACATGCTAGGATTAGCATGCTAGGATTAGCATGTATTTCTAGTGCTTGGAGAATTCTTAGCAGTCGATAACCAAAACTTTGACACAAATGTCAAATTTATTCAACTGAATTAAAAATAATAATAATAAAAAAAACAGCCAGGTAAATTAGTGCTTGATAATATATCTAGAAAAAATTTTTTTCAGAAAGCTAAGTGCGCTAAATGTTTTCTGAGTTAGCAAAACCAGTAAACCACTTTTAAGTTCATTAGCAAATTAGCCAAAGCGTGCCCAGCATTGCTCAAAGAGGTCTTCTTACTTTTAAAAGTTTACTTCTCCAATTTGAAAACCATCAGAAAGTTGTTTATTTTATGGACTTCAACGATTTGTAGGCTTTCTGGTGACAACGCCCTTTAAAGAGAAGAAGTGAAGTAAAGCCTGTCAGGTTGAAAATGAACTTTTTAGATAACATTACCCTCTTTAGGCTACCCGTGTACTCAGCACTCTTCTTACACTACCATTGCTTTGATTCTCCTACCTGTGTTGTAAAGTTTTTGAATTATTTATTTGTCCAATCACAGTATCTTTTCAAATAAATTCCTGGGCTCAGCCTGCCTGTGACTGTATACGTGAAGCTCATCTCAGCAAGATGGACTTTGGTAATTGCTCAGTTATTTTATTTGACTTCCATAATTGCGCTACTGCCATATTGTGGGCAGCACGTTGTTTGCAGGATATTGATTTTTACGTTATATATGCTGAGCCCAAACAGAATAAATTGCTCTGCATGTGTGTTTTTTTTTTTTCATCTTGCTCCCTTGTTGAAGAACAAAAGGCCATTCTCTATTTTCATTAAGTTTTCTTCTCTTCTCATTCACGGCGGCGGCAGGAATACGAGAGAGGAGCAGTTTTCCGAAATAATAAAGCAATGAGTTGTAAAACGCTGCTGTTTTGGTAAAGAGTTGAGTTTACAATATTACTCCCTCAAAATTGAATGCAAGATATGAATTACATGCGAAGTTTCTGAACAAGGTTATCAGTAATGAGGTTTTCAAACAAACAGCTGTGCTCCCTACGGTTCTACTGAAAAAGAAAAAGTTGATCATAAAATTTACAATGTGAGCAAGATACCCAGCAGGTGAGGATTTTGTTGTTTGGCTGTAAAAGTGACAGGAGTGAAAAGAAAGAAAAGAGCACAGCAATACATTTCTGTAAGCACAATAATATTTTAGTCAGTTTTCTTGTATATTAGCCTTTCCACAGACAGTTTTCTTTATCTATTTAATTCAAATAATATTTATTTGGAGAGTTAATAGAAGTGGTTCTTTTAATTAATCCATTTGCTTATCTGTCAACGTTTCTTTTTTAACTAAACTATAGCCTTTTGTCTCCATAACTCAGGGGTGTCAAACTCATTTTCAATTTGGGCCGTATCAAGATTACAAATGTCCCTCAAAGGGCCGGTTGTGGCAGAATGCATAGATAAAACCCATTAACAAACTGGCAAAAAATTAAATTAATAAACAGCTTTTGATGAATGCTTCTTTAAATGAAATTCTTTTGGTGATTTAATTTGGCCTTACACAGATAGAAACAGCTTGGATTTAAGTAATAAAATCCAACTGCTATGTTGAAAGTTTTATTTCAACATAATGGAACCTTTATGTTCCATAATATTGAAAGAAGAAGAAGAAGAAGGCTGCTTCAGAAGTTGTCTCAAGACTCTTAGCAAGACAAACTGCTGTTGTTTCTAATTATTTACAATCAAAAAGCAAAGACATTTACAGTTAAGTTGAAGAGAAGGGAAGACAACTGTCCACTCTTGCTGCTTCCATAGCTTCATGATTTCCTTATGACAGTAAGGAGTGAAGTGTTGTCAACTCCTTAGTATGGAAAGTAGATATTGGCTGTCCAAAAAGTCACAATGATTATGCAAATCAGCTATCTTCACCTAATTTTCAGAATTTCCCATTTGCATCCCAGTGGAATGGAGGAAACGTAGCAAAGGGAGACAACGAAAAACACAAAGCATGAATAATAATAAATAGCACATCTTTTATCATTTTTTAAATTGCTTTTAGAAGTTTAAAGAAATAAGATTTTCTAAATCTCTCATTCTAAATAATCAGAGATTATTTGATCTCTGATTAATAGGATAACAAGATAATCTTATTATTGATCAGGTAAGATTATCTGATCAATAATCTTATTTGATCGGATTATTTGGCGTGTACGTGTGTGTTCTGACACAATGCCAAGAAAGAAAGACATTACCAATGACCTTAGACACACACATGCACACACACACGCTCACACATGTTGATGCAAGTCAATCTGGGAGTCAAAAAGAGATTCACTGCAAGGTAAAACCCATCAGTGGTAACGTTTCAGATAAAATCTTTTAGCAATCAGAAAGCAAATCAAACCATAGTTCATTATAGTTCTGGATTTGTTAAACAGCTTATATTATTTTCTCTCTTTTTTTGGGTGAAGACGTAAAGGTGCTGCAACGTAAGAATGATCCTGGCAGACACATGGAAGCTCATACACAGCCCAGCATGAAACACATCTCCAACAAAAATTCATGTAATTTATGAATTCAGGATTTATGGCTAGTTGCCATCACGACAGCTCCTTTACTGTTTGCGCAAACCGCATGGATTATAATAATACTTTTGTTTGCACAGCACTTTCAGTCACAGTACATTACAACGAAAAAGTACAAACACTGTTAAGAGTACTCATACAATTAAAGAGCTAAGGATATCAAATTCAGGATGAAATTAATAAAAATAGCATAAAAGGAATAGAAAAAAAATATAAGGATGAAATCAAAAGAAAGAACATTTTTGTAAAGATGAAAAGAAATCTGACTGCCTCCCTTTGTAAACCTGACAAAAGATCTGTTCAATAATCTAATCTTGAAGAGATAGAAGCATGAATAAGGATCAATCTGATCTCTGTTATAGTTCCCAGGTGGAAGAAATCTGATGCACTGACCGCCTTTATACACAGGTCAAGCAACAGACTTTGTCCAAGATGTATTCCAGTATTTTTGACGCTATTCCTGCGGTGAATCGTACAGTCATCTAGAGAGAGAGTGAAATTATCATTTTGTTTTGTTTTTGTTTAGCTTAACTGAACCAGTTCCAATAATTTCTGCTTAGCTCCAATTAAATAGGACGGAATCTTGAAATAATCTGACAGAAAATGCCTGAAGATAGATCTTTTATAGAAAATAATTCTGGCTACTTGAAGAATCCTTCACAGTCAATAACCAAAACCTCAACACAGAGGTTGAACTTTATTCACCTGAAAGTTTGTAAAACAGATGGGTAAATTAGCACTTTAGAATTTTTCCTGAACAATATATTTAGAGGAAGATAAGAGTGCTAAACTTTGTTAAAGTTAGCCAAAATGCTAATGTACTAAACATAAAATTATCTCTGCTATTAGCACATAAGAGAGCCTACCACTTTCCAAATCTGAGCTGAAAATGTTTCCTCAAAAACTTTTGATAAGAAGGCGAGATTTGAGACAGGTTGATAGTTTTTATGGAGTCAGCATCCAGGCCAGGCGTCTTCGGTTTAAACACAATAACTTTTAAATAATCTGGGAAAAAGACAAGTGGATAATTCAAATGTACAATACAGAACCCAAACCCATAGCTTTTTAAAAACACACAATGGAAGTGAATCAACAGGGCAAGTTGCGCTTCGAGCCTCTAACATTTGCAAAAGAGGAGAGAGACAGAGAAAGTTCATATTCTGTCAGATTAGAGCCACGGGTCACTTGATCCTGAGTCTAGACACAGTATCAAACATCATCCAGAGGTGTTAAAGTTTTCCTCGGTAAAACACTGGCAGCTATTGGACACAGTGTTCAGCACTGGACCTACTCCTCAATTTGACTGCAGCAGCATTTCTTCATGCAGTTTTATAACAGATTTATTTTGCAATAAATAGAATGCAACAGATTAGAATAGTAATAACATTTGCTGTGTAAAACTCTGACCTATTGAGCTTAGCTGACAGAATATTCTTTCTATTAGCAGAGTTAAAAATCTGTCTTCATTTCCTTATTTATGTTATTAGAGAGCAGCAGCACATCTGTGAGAAACAAGTGAGAATTTAAGATCTCTTTAGCACAGCTGTAAACAGTTTTGTGAATCTGCGTCTGTATTTGTTGGTTTTGCACTACTGGAATATTAATTGTTGTTTTTATAGCTTTGAGAATTTCCAGTGAGAACTTTAAGTAAACATACAGAGGATCTATTTCTATTGGAGCCGAAACATACTTAGCAAGGTAGCAAGGTATGTTAGCAGCTAGTCACCGGTAGCCTCTACTGTCTCGAGTCAGAATACAATGGAGATGTCTGAGTGTGTCTCAAACATTTGCCTGACAGAAAAGTCCCCCAAGGGAAAAAAACAACAACAAACAAAACATTACAGATGTCTTAATAACATTAGGACAGCCGAAGGCCTCAATTTAGATTAATAAATTAAAGATATTTTAAGGATGCAGGGACATCCTGCATATTCACAGCCACTAATGTGTGAAAGACAGAATACATCTTAGACAGATCACAGCTGCCAGTCCATCACCAGGCAACAGTCAGACAAGAAGCACAAAACACACACACACACACACGCACACACAACCGGACAGATTTTTGAATTATAGAAACAAACTGGGATGCCAAAAGCTGAACCATCTCCAGCTTATCAGATGTTTAGGTGCAGCTATGTAAGAAATGACAGGAAAAAAATGGTCATGGGATGCTAATGTGTCATTTTTGGAACCATGAAACTTGCTAAAGGAACGCTGCGTAAAACACACACCACGTCTCCAGAGGGAGGCATTAGGTTTGGAATTAGGATACTGCCAATGGCTGTGTGTTAATGGGGGATCGGGATTTGTGTCAGAGTTGCCACCGATGCAGTTGGAACGTCGACTGTTGGAATGTTTCGTTCTTGTTTTTACATCCTCAACAATGTGCAGCGGCGGAGGCAGGAGGATTACTCTGACAGCACCACGGGTTCAAATCTTTGTTGTGAAGAACGGCATGGAGTTTTCCTCTGGAAAATCTGTCACCACTTCAGATTGGAAGAAACAATATCTATTTTTTAAAAGGGCAGTATTATGTGTTTTCCATTTCATATCATAGACAAGTAACTATGCTACCTTCAGATATATATATATATCTATATATATATATAGATATATATATATGAAATATGATGAAAAGCTCAAAAAAAGTCGTTTGTCCATAATGCTGCCCCTTTAAGATGTCTAATTGGTTTTGGATAAGGTAAAAGATAAACAAATGGTAAATAGAACAGAAAAGAGTCAACTTCTTTAAACCAGATAAAACATTCACTTTTCTGTATTTGAGTGGAAACTATTTCCGGAACAGTGTGTTAGAGGTTGATGGCTGACACCAAGCACCAACAGTAACTACCACAGAGAGACGCCTGTCTCTGTGAGTTAGTCATAGATATGCAAACAGGGTGCCTGGAGGAGAAAATAGCTCCCAGTTAGCTGTCTCTGCCTTTTATTTGAACTGAACTGGATTATGCCGTATTTTCCCTCCCTTTGTTGGCAATTATGCCACTTCTGAGAGGCGAGTAGGAAGACCGGGGGGGGAACCCACCAGTTCACGTCTTTTCAGCTTCTCCACCGAGTCCTCCACAAGTCCGGCCTGTCCATAATGATATTCCACTTTGTGCTTTATTTAATTAGTTTGTCACAGATAGAAACACACATTGACAGCAAACATCTCACTGGCCTTTCCGAGCCGATACCTGGCTGTTTGCCACCAGAAGCATTAGCTATGCTGCCACAGTTGTCTCATTTAGAGTGGAAACACCAGTCCACGTCGTTCCTTACTGACCTTCCGCACAGATAAACTGGATCTGAATCCAAAGAGAGCCTTTAATCAAGAACAGTACTTGCACAGAAAGCAGGAATGAGGACCTTTCTTGTCTCTCGGTAATTTAGGAGTTTGCTACCCCTTTATTTAAAAAAAAAAAAAAAAAAAGATAGAACCTAATAAACCATTATTACCAACATTAGATCTATCTAAGATTTTTGTGATCTTTTCCTTTGACTCACAACCTGTATCTGATCACATTCAGCTCACAGTTGACTCATAGTTCAAATGTGTCACTGATGATGTAAGAATTTAGATGGCTGTGTTCGGGTGTTTTCACGCTTAACAGTCTGGTAGACAAATTCTGACCTTTCTCCTTCACATTGCACTGTTTCAAACCAACCAAACACTTTGAGGAACCTGTTCCCCTCCTCGCCTGTGGTGGTGAAGCATCTGTATGAAACAACATAAAAAAAACCTTTTAAGAGTACACTGAGAGAAACTTCCTTTTTCACAAAATGGAAACAAAATGGAGTGGCAACATATTTTAGCAGTTTGTGGATTTCAGGGATTGCAGACTTCTGCCCAGGTCCCTTTGAAAATGAGATCCAGATCTCAATGGGGTTTATCTGGTTAAATAAAGGAAGTAATACAAAACAAATAAATACATTTCTCTTTTGGCTTTGGCAAAAGACTATGAGCCATTTCTCCTGCTGATGTAGGGACATGGAATCACCTGGAAAATATTATTTGAGATGTTCAAATTCTTGAATATTGTTGTATGCCCTAACGTCACCTTACTTCAGGCTTCTGCAGAATTTCCTAATTGACTTGTAGTTTTCCAGTAATATTCTTTAAAACCTTGTGACTACTTTCCCACTGAAGAAATCCACTCTTTTTGTTTGTGTGGTTTTTCACATTTCCAAATATTCCCGACTTGTGTGTGATCTCCTGTGTGAACTGCAAACAACCTAAAAGTGTTATTTTTGCAGTAACGTCACACATAGCGAGCATGATCTGTATATGTGGAAGTAAACACAGATTCTTATGGGGGAGATATCTTGTGATTTTAAGGTTATTAACTTAATCCCCATTATGGTTGTTGTTTTTCTTCCCGCTTTTGCGTTTCAGGATGCAGAATAGTGACGTTTGTCGAATATCAAAGACGATGAAGTCGGATGAATGGACCCGAACGTTCAGCTTCAGGTCACATCCGAAAAAATCAGATACGTGTGTCAGATTTAGAACCACATTTCCAAGTAGTCTCGGTCGCATTTGCAAAACTCTGATCTATGTTGTTCAGAAAAGATCAGAACAAACTGGATTTGCATCACTTCAGGCTGCAGTATGAACCTATCCAAAGAGACCTCTACAGATTAAAAAGATTAAATCACAAACAGGTAAAGGAGGTAAATACCTACAAAAATAAAAGAGTTTTAGTTTATTTGTAAAGATTAAATAGAAAACCACATATCTTTTTTTCCTCCACAATATTTTGCACTTCCTGTTGGTATGTCACACCAAATCTTAGAAAAGTAGATTAAGGTTTGTGTATGTAAACTGACAAGATGTGAAAAAGTTTTTGGATATGGCTGTGGAACTGTATGCAGAGCACAGTTTGAGTTGAATTAAATCTACTTCACCCAACACTACTGTGAAGTTTTCACCCATCCAGAGACTTACAGTTACAAGTCAACAGTCAAGGCCTTTGCACAACCACTCAATGTTTAGCACTTTTTTAATCCATCATCTGACAAAAATCAATACGCACAGAAAGCTTACACATTGAGTCTCAGATGTTTAATTAAACTCTCCTCAGCGTGTAATTGCAACACAGCAAAACCCAGTTGTCAAGCACCGAGGATGGCTTTTTGGCCCTTTCTCTTAAAGGGACAGTTTAGAATTTTTTGCCTTGAGGATAGTTTAAGTACTTTGATGTCTTGTTCATGGGTGATGGTAGGATGGAAGAGGAGATGGATGGACAGATTGGATGTTAGGAATCTATCCATCCATCCATCCATCCATCAACAGGTTGCGGTGGTGACAGATCACTCACCAGTTCATTCTGTGAAGTCATGAAACAAAAAATAAATAAATAAATAAATAAATTAATGCATATTACTGTTCCTCTGATGAATGTCCAGCCATACATGACCTACTGTGCTTTGGCTGTACCTGCACCTCACTTGGCAACGTTTAATGATTTGCATTGGTTGATTTTAAGTACTTTTTCATTCATTATTACTTTTATCAGTTTTAAGTAATTTCAGTGACCATTATGGAGTTTTTGTTCATTAACAGAAGGCTACCAACAACCCTGTCCATGTGTGTATTTGGACACACATGGACAGGGAAAAGAATACATTTTCTTCTATATGTATAGAAGAAACTATACATATAGTTTCTTCTCTTTTTGTATCATGCATCATGATAGTGATTTTTTTTTACACTCATAAGTCTACCAGTTAAATGATCACATACAAAGGTGGTCTTTGCCTTTCCCTTATACATTTAAAGTCAGAAGGAATCAAATCATCAATGGAAACTATGCTAGTCATATTCTTATCATGTAGACTTCTGCTCATGTTAGTTACATCATATTCTCTGTCTGTTTGCTGTCACTGAACAACACAGACCTGCCAGGTCAGCTCATAGCATCCAGGTTTTGCCTTCTTTGGTTCAGACATCTCTTCAACACGAAGCTACTTGTTTCTGTAGCAAGACCTGGCAACATCAGCTCCAGCAGAATCTTTGCAGGAAGCCTGCAGGTAGTTTATGCAGACGCTCTGTCTGCACTGATGAACATTCACTCAGCTTGTGTCAAATGCTCCAGGCGATTTCAGCTGATGCTATTTTGAGATACTTTTTGATTTTGATTTATTTTTTGCAGTAAATTTGCAAAGCAAGATAGCACTACAAACACGCAGACGTAAAACGGTCATCATTCGCACCTTTTTTACACTTTTGCAATTTTGTTAACAGAAGATTAGAAGAGACATACTGCAAACTTTAGGAGCATTTTTCTGCAGGCATCAGTAAAAATTTAGTTTCTGAATCAATAACTGATTCAGTGCAGTATAACATTGGTATTTACACCTGTTTACTAACTTAACTCTTTCACTACCTCCTTTACTGATAAGTTCAGGACTTCATTCCATTTTAGTCATTTCAGAAATTACGTTAAACAGGCCAATGGAATGAGCAACTTTCATTTAACATGAGTGTATAAGTTTTATCTTGCAATGAAAAAGTACAGGAAAGATAAAAATAACTAAATAATATCACCACCTTCTTAAAATAGTATTTGTTTTTGCCAAAGATAATATCTGAAGAAAATAAAATCACCAGCTCTTTTTTGTTGCCAAAACATGGTCCTAAAGACATAAGAAGTCAAGTGAAAACACAAATAAAGGAGGTGAAAAAAGAGTGAAAAAAACAGAGATAAAGGACAGACAGCAGCGTCTTGATGAAAATAAAGCCCTCCAGACAAAAAAAAAAAAAAAAAAAGACAGACACTGAACAGCAAAACAAAGAGCTGAAGGCTGACCTCTGAGAGATAACAAGGAGATTGAGATCATTGAGGGAAAGATCAGCTCTTTTCACCCCTATATGTCTGACTCAAGAGATAAAAAAGGTCAATCAGGCCAACTCTCTACAGCAGTGCTGCTTCCATAAACACAAGACTAAGAGGAGGGAAACTTTTGCCTGAGATCAGTCCAGCAGGGACAGTCAGGTGACAGAGGTCATGGGAAATACCAACCAGCAGAGAAAATGCAAAAAGTCAAAAACCCCACATGATATAATGACAGCTCTTACCAGGCTGAATGAGGTGAAGGTAACGTTTAGGTTAAATAGTGGTCATTAAAGCTACAGTGCTGTGAAAAGGGAATTTCTTTTGTTTTTGTTGCTTCTAAGAGTTTCAAATGATCCAATAAATTTTATTATCAAGAGAAAGAAAAGAAAATGCACCAAAACAGTTTATGAAAAATCAACAAAAGATGCTTTTGTTAATCTAAGGAAGATTGCTACCAAAACCAACCGGTGTGAAAATGTTGCTCCACAACTGAAAATCATAACCTGTAAATAACTTCATTTTCTGAAATTTTTCACAACCTCCTGCGAACCAAGAAAATCCAAAAATACTTGAGATCACCTCTAAAACCACTTATAACTGCCTATTTTAAAGGATCTAACTCTAAACATACCCTAATATAAATGATTACGTGCAGTGGAAATCGTCCTAGTGCAACCACAGAAGCTAACATCCAACGTCTTCCTTATTTTCAGTCTTGGATGTACTGTCAATCAGTTAGAAGGTCAATAAATATTGCTCGTGGATTGGCTGCTTTGCCAACACCAGCCAACAGCATGTCAAGTAGCATTAGTTAATAGTTTTGGGTTTTCCATTATAGTTTAGTTTTATTTCATTTTGATTTTTGTTTGTACAATTCAATTACCTTTATATAGTTATCAGAGAGTGTTTGCTGCTTTTTACTTATAATGGTAGTTTTAGTTGTTTAGATTTCTTCCAATTTTTAGGTACAGATTTGATCAAAGTCAAAGTGTTGTATTGTGCTTATGTAGGCATTAATTAGGTAATGAATATTCAACAGAAGATTCCATTTAGAAAACAAAACCCATTAAATTATTGTTGAACAACCAGCCGACTGACGTTTTCTTCAAACCCTCGTTGTTGCCGTTTTGTGAAGTAGTGCAGCGTAGCCGCCAGGGGAATTATCGGGGGCCGTGATTTGCTGACGTAAACTGCTGTATTGGTTAATTTTATAGAAGCATGATATTGCTCCATGTAGTTATACTTTTTCCCTTTTGTTTACCATTTTTAATTATTTCAGTTAATGAAAATGTTTTCTCAATTTCAGTTTTCATAATGTTGTTGTTTTAGTTAGGTATTTAGATTCCCAAGCTGCATTTTGCTGTATGAAAACACCCAAGTAAAGGCAAATTTTCCACGCGAAGACTTGAATCTGGATGAAGGCTAACCCCCCAGCAACATTTTTACAAACTACTGATTGATGTTATAAAACTCCCCTGAATACTCCAGACATACACAGCGTTCACGTTTGTAGACATCTCCTTCCAACCACAATAATGCGTTACATTGTTTCAAACACAGTGAAGTTTGTTGGATTGGTAAAAAGTTCTGAGAGGAACTACAGCTGTCCTCACACAACAGAGAACTCAGAGGCTGCGACACCGCAGAGCGAGCCGCACTCCCAGGCTAGCAGGGTAATAAAGAAGGAATTTACCAAATATTTCAGGGACAAAAATGGAAGCCGACACAAGGGCAGGGTTATAAAACTCCCCTAAAGCATGGACCATTAAATCCTTTATTAAAGGCGACAAGAATATGGCACCGCCACAAACCTGCCAGGGAAGGGAAGGCCTCAGTAACTCACAGACCTGGTAAAGATGGCCATAATCACAGATGAAAACTCTCTTGCATCTGCTTTGTCTTTATGTTTAGGGAAAATAATCATGATATAATGCTCACAGGTTCAGTCTTAAAGCCATACAATACTGTATAGTGCATAGGTTTTCTAACTGATGTTCGTTCCAAGCCTGAAATGTTCATTGTTGACAATCCGGTGCTGATTTGATGTTTAGAGATGAAAACACATCAGATTCATCAAGAACCAGGATGAAATTCTGCCACTTCCACCTCCTCCCCTAAAACTCTGTTTGATCCCTCAAGGAGTTTTTTGGCAGTTCTTGTAACGTCTTGACAGCTGCGCTTGACACAATCAGTCAATAGACCTATTAAAAAACTTTTACTCAGTTTATCTTTGACTGAAAATAAAATTAGTTTGTTGGTCTGAAATATTTAAGAGTGTCCAGAAAGCTAACGCAACAGAAATGTGCAGAGGTTACAGATACAATGAAATGTTGCTTTGTTATTGTAAATAACAAAGCAACATTGTTCTCCAAACACAACATAAATTGTTCCTCATCTCAATAATGTTTAGGATTTCCATGCTGGCAGACCCCGGAGCACGAGGGGCTTTGTTCCTCTTTAGCTCTGTAGCTTCACATCACTGCCATCTCTTTGGGTGACTTCAGGATGATGCAACTTCAAAGCCTGTCGAATCATTTCACTTTTGCCTCTGGCTTGCCTAAAATAGAATGACTTCACAATCGAATAACACTTTTATTTTATCCTTTGAAAACATCTTCAGTCCTCTGATCTCCACTGTACTCGCAGGATCTCATGACGGCAGCTTTAGTTAAACAAATGTTACCTTTGATCAATAATAAAATATAGAATATCTTACATTGTGCGTTTTCACACATTAAAAATGTGCCAAAACTCTCCAGGCTATGATGTAACCGGGCCTTTATTCCCCTCAACCTTGATTTGGAAAGTACGTCTGAAAAGAAAAACTTATCTAGAGTGGGCGATCATGGGGAAACTTTCAGATTCATTACTTTAATTAGAAGGTGCAGGACAACTGAAAACGTGAGCTTTTCCCATCTCTGCTTCAATCCATGCTCTGCAATCACAGCGGCTGTTGAAGGTAATTGACCACTGCTAAGGAGATTGGCAGGAAAATCTGTCAGCACAGACAATCAATGTGCTCCAATAATGAGAACTAAGGACACTTGTGCTCCTCTGACAATTACTGAAGATCCTTTTGCTGCTATTGACTTAACTGCCTTTACTTTACTGACAATAAAATATAAAAATAAAGTCCTAACTTCAACGACCGGTCAATGAGTTCTGGTAAAATGGCCTTTTTTGAGTGGGGACAATCCCATGTGGTAGTGCTGAGGTGTGTATCGGTTTTGCTAGAGCATCAGAGGTATATTTTTAGTAGGGATGCACCAATCTGAAAATTTGGGCCAACACCAATATCTGATAGTATTGCTGTTGTGGATGATAACCAATATTACAGAAATTTCACTTCAGTTTCACTCCTTTCAAAAAACGACACACCGCTGACTTCGCCACTGCTTCTGTTCTTCAGTTAAACTACCCACAATCCTGTGCTTCAGCACTGTCACATGACCAACCTCCTCCAGAAACAAACAGCAACAAGATGGAAATAAATATCAGCTGTTAATATCAGACCGGTTTTATTTATTGGCCCGATACCGACATGTTAAAAAATAGCTATTATTGACCAATACTGATGTTAATGATAATCATCCCTAATGTCAACAAAAAGGCAAGCACACTTTTTATCGGGTAATTTTTCTATGATTTCTTCTTGACAATAGATCTCAGTCGGAGCAGTTTGGAAAAACTGTTTACATTTGTAGGGAAAATGAACAGCAGAGTTGAACATCTGCGTAAAGACTATGAAGAACTTTCCAAATCTTCTCTGTCGATGTCAAATACCTTTGTTGGAGGCGGTATGATGATGTGGGCCATCCAAAATCTAGCCTTATTAACATGATACATCGGTACTGGCATCAGCATCCATCTCTTCTTTTAATGGGATTAGTTATTCTTTTAACATATCGGTATGGATCTGATAAAAATAACTGAGCCAATATTAATAGCCGACATTTATCTCAATCTTGTCATGTGACGGTGATAGAGACGCAGCACAGGATTGTGGGTAGTTTAACTGAAGCAGAGGTGAAATCAGTAGTGTGGTCTTTTTTTTACAAGGTGTCAAAAGAGAAATTAAATATTATTACACAGTAAAAAATAAAGAAATATTTCTGGTTTATTTAGCCAGTCAGAAAAAAAAAAAAAAAAAAAAGAAGTCTTCATTTTTCAAAGTCATATTTTCACTATATTGTTCAGATATTAATACATTTTGTACAGCCAAACTAAGTATTTATTTTAAAAGCTAAATATTTATTTTGAAAATCAACCAGTTATTAGTTTTAGGAGACAATAACTTCTTCATACAGAAAAAGTGATTTTGAGAGACTATTTCTTTCTCCTAAAGACTACAAGTCTTTTTTTTTTTTTTTTTTTAATGAATGTCATATTTACCTAGGTTATCTTTGATATTAAAATGAGTGTAAAAATCTGAAGCTGTTAAATTTCACAACAGAAGACACAACAAGAGAGAAATCTATAAGGTGGCAAATCCTTGTTTCACAGCATTGGGTTTCCAGACAATGGACTCCACAAACCTTCTATTAGCTTCTGTCATCATTATACAGTCTCTTAGTAACTGGTCCTTTGCTCACTGCTTTCATCAAGCTTGTAATATGTTAGGGTTTGTCTCGCACAGCTTGATTCTTTACAGAGGAAAGCCCATTCAAGTCACACTCCGTCAGCTGCTTCACAGCTCCGCAGCCGTTTCTTTCAACACCTGTAGTTCTCTCGTAAACCTGCAGGTTTCCTTTCAGTTCTGGTTGCATATTGAATTCTGGAGACAAAGGCTCTGCTCACCTATCAACTTCCACGTTATGTTCTCTATCCATACATGAGCTTCAGTGAGGGCCGTCTATTATCCTCCATCACATCTACTAGCAGTAACTCACAATAAAAGCTTATGGGAAATAGGCATTTTTCTCCACTGCAAAGCAGGATAATAATAGTTTGGGGTTTTTCATTGTAGTTTGGTTTTATTTTGTTCTGTTAGTTTTAATTAGCCTTTGGAGTGTGTTTGCCATTTTTTTTAATTATAGTTAATATTGCTTAGTTTTAGTGCAGTGTTTATTGGATATATTAGTTAGTATGGTTAATTAAATTTTTTGTCAGAATTCAAAAAGGTCAAAGTATTGCATTATGATTAGGCATACACTGATTGAGTAATGAAAAATCAACAGAAGATTCCGTTTTCAAAAAATCTATTAAATTCTTGTCAAACAACCAACTGACTGTTTTCTCCAAAATGTTGCCGTCACCATTTTGTGGACTAGCATAGCGTAGCCGCCAGGAGCAGCATGGAGTCCCGTAATTTGCTGACATCTGATGTAAACTGCTTGTGTGGAGGAACAAAAAAAAAAAAAGCACAATATGGTTCCTGCAAGGTATGTTTCCCCATTAATTACTATTTTTATTTATTTCAGTTAAAAATGTCTTTTCAATTTCAGTTTTTGCATTCATTTTAGTTAACTGTAATAACCTTCCTGTGAAGTCTGCTGTTCTACTTTGCACATCCTCCTGTGTCAGAAGTTCTTCTCTCCGTTTCATCTTGCTTCTAATATTTCCTCAGAATCAGCATATGCTGTTGGGGTGAGGGAGAGAGGCGTAGATATAAAAGGGTATAAAGAAGACTCTGGAGAACACCCTGCCATTCTACTTTCCTGTGTAGTTGAGGTCAATGGGAAGGACCCTACTGTTGAGGTATTCTTTTGAAAATGATCATAGCAAAAGGAAAAAAAAAAACTGATCTACACTACAAGGCCAGATGGCATGAAGATCTTAGCAGGAACTACAATATTTCTCATACTGGGGAAGAAACCTGTCCTTTGCCTAGACTGTCAAAGTTCAAGTCTCAGCAGACTAACAGAAGAGTTCTCCTGGAGCTGCTTAGCTTAGATCTCAAAGTTTGGAATAATACTTCAACACAGAACCCAAAAATCTCCACTGTCTAATTTTTTCCTTTCATGCAATATACTTCACAGTTTGTAACAGTGTGAGCACAATCCTCAATGCATTTCATTGGGATTATAGGGAATAGACCAGAACAAAGTTACACATAACTGTAAAGCAGAAGAAAAATGATTCTTTCTTCATTCTTTTCAAGGGATCATATCCAAATTTTTAACCCTTAAATACATGTTGTGTACCTGGGGTTTCTAGGAAAAGTTGAATTTAGTCTGTACTGCGTAAATATCTTAATATTCCGTTTGCATTATAATTTTTAATCTGTTCAGTTTTAAAGATCCAGCGCAGGATTAGCCAGTCCAGGCTTAGTCAGTGCAAATATTTCAGTTGAAGAGCCAGTGAGGTTCAGATGTATGAACAGTGAAATGGAAACATTTCAACAGGACGTAGGCATTCCCCCTTTTAGTATTACTGTATTATTTTTATTTTGTAGTACAAATTAAAAGTACAAATAAGAAAAGAAAATTTGATATATTAATGATTTCATATAATTAATAAATGAATCAACAAAAAAGAAACAATGTGAGACACCTAAAACAAACCAGCCAGCACAAACAACCAACTTGTCAGCTGTGAAACAGTGGAGCTGGTTTTTTTTCCCCCCACCGTGTTGCCGGTGTCCATAAATGTCACGTCCAATGGGAGACCGTTCCAAAGTTTAGAGGCACTGAGTTTAAAAGCACTGCCTCCTTTTGTTCTCTGCCCAGATTGAGAACAGCCTACAAACCTTGAGTCAAAGACCTCAGAATCACACTGATGTGGATTTTTTTTGTTGTCTTCCATAAACACCAGAGAACGACCATCCGCGACTTTAAATTCAAAAATCTTTTTCGTTTTCCTGTAAACTGGTCAAGAAGCCAGTTATTACTGGTGTGTTATTTTTCATCACTGGTTGATATTTTTTTAAAGCTGCACTGTTGGGAAAAGTAAAATGACTATTAAACTAAAGAATTGCTGATCATTAATCATTTAAATTACTGTTAAGTCTGTTACAGCTTGATATAAAATGTACATGTAGCACTACTTAATATACTGAAGGACTAGATAGCAACTGAGATCAGAGGACTAAATTCATCTACTGGAGCTGTTGTCACTAATCAATAAAAACAATACAAAAGAATAACTGCTTTCAATACCATGTATTTTAAAGAAGAAAAGTTAAGTGAACATTACAAGACACAGAACATACATAGAAACAAACAAACAAACAAAAAAATACAATAAAGATATACACAGTACTGCAGTAGATCTTCTATATAGATGTGCACAGAGTCCTAACTTTCCCCGCTGGTCAGCACAGTGTCTGACCGACACACATTTAAAAGTACATGGTGTGTTTGTCCAGATACTTAAGAGAAAATGTCCAAGCGCATTTCATTTCTGATAAAAAAAAAAAAAAGAGGATGAATAATGAATTGTGTGTCTATGTAGTGAGATGGAGGGGGACATATTAAGGACCATCACCCTCCTACCAGACCAGTATGGAGTCAATCTCCAGGTTCTCCTGGCTCCAGCCAGTTGTCAGAAGCTTACCATCCTTTAACCCTAAAAAGGGTCACCTGGCCTGGATTAAAATAAACAGGACCAGTGAATTACCAGCATGCTAGTTAACTAGACGTTTTTTCAGCTCTACAGAAATAAATGCAATTATATCCACAATCAAATCTTTAAGACAAAATAAAGATATCAGCATTTATCTCATCATCTTAAACCAGGGGTGGGCAATCCTAGTCCTCAAGGGCCAGTGTCCTGCAACTTTTAGATGTCTCTCTGTTCTAACACAACTGAATCCAACAGCTGAATTACCCCCCAAGTGCGGTCAAGTTTGCCAGAGTCCTGCTAATGACCTAATTATTTGACTCAGGTGTGTTGAAGTGGAGACACATCTAAAAGTTGCAGGAGACCAGCCCTCCAGGCCTGGAGTTGCCCACCCCTGTCTTAAACACATGTATTTAATTATAAAAGTTAGCTTATGTGCTTGATGATCAAACAATTAGCATTAGCTAAACAAACATGCAACATGCTAAACAAACAAAACCACATTGCATTCACTACTCACCAATTCCATTTATAGATCAGTGCATGACAGCTTCATGGCTCCAAGCCCACTGGGTATTCAGATTTACATGATTTTTTTATATTGTGAGTTTAAAAAGTGCATAACAAACAGAGGTAAACTAATTGTTTGGAAGCACAAACCTGTAGCTCCTTTGTCTCCAGCTCTCCCCCTCACACCTGATTGGGAAACCTGGAGCAGGCCTGAAAAACCACTTCAGGTGCAGTGATTGGCTGAATTGCACAGTGTGACTGACTGTCACTCTAACCAATGGAGCAGCAAAGGCGGGACTAACGGCAGTTTTTACCCTGGGTTACATACGGTTGATTGGTTACCAGCAAGCAGCAGTGAGCCTTCATACTACATGAATCCTGGGACTGACTACTGATTATCATGGTAAATGACTGGAAGTGGATATTGGGTGGATGGAAAAGCAACACATGAACTGGGTTAGGTGGTAGCTCATTCCAGGTGTCCCAAAAATATATCCCAAAGCTATATCTCTAAAACTTGCTGCTCATTAGATGTCAGCAGTAGCCAAATAAGTGCAAACTGTCATGTTGAAAGTAGCTGGGAAATGACATGCTGACATTTTGCCTTGCCTGCATGTAACACTCTAATCTAACTCTAATAAATTCTAATATATTCTACAAGTAGAATATATGGTAATTATGCAAAATAGGACATGGAAAAGGCAAACATTAAAAAATCCTTATCTTATCCAAGTGTCTATATAAAGGAATCTATCATCCTAACCGCTGGTTAACACAAAAAGAAGCCAAAGCAGAAATGTTTAGATCACTTCACTGTGCTTTAAACACAGATTAATGATTACAGAGTACAAATATCTACTTGTCTTCAGCAACCTACATCTACTATTAGCATGGTTAGCATAGCTAGCATTACTAAAACAGCAGTCTGTGTTCGTATTCCCTTGAGGTTGAATTTCTTGCATAGATTCAGTTTCACAGATTACTTTCAAACATTTTCCATACCAGACAGTA
>CAEFZX010005205.1:0-41827 GCA_903066825.1 Alfaro cultratus | reverse complement strand
GGCAGAGACAAAGTGCGGGAGATGTTTGACAAAAACAAACACGTCACGGACCCCCGCGTGATCGACATGCTGGTCATGTCGACCCTAAAGCATCTGTCGGAAGCTTTAGGGTTGTCACGCAGCTCTGAGTTTAGTATCAAAAATGGTGCCACTCATAGAAAACGTGATGGCAGTTATTGAAATATCAGTGAGTTTGAATATTCATCACTCATTAAACGCTGTGCCACACATTGTACCTCGTGGCAGCTATTTGTGAACCTGTTCACTTATTTTTCTAACATGTAAAATGAAGAAACACTTTATTGGTTTGCACTGCTACAACCACAGTTGGCACCAAATGGAAATTTCAACCGTTTTTCCAGCTGGCAAGAACACCGCTTACTAATATACATACACACTATACATACATTTGTTGTTTTTTTTGTTTTTTTTGTTCTCTATTGTGGCAACCGCATTGTAATTTATCATGAAGAGTGATTAGGATTAAACTGTGATCAATGCCTGATGAAATGTCCTCTGCTCAGTCGGTTGGCTTTGGAAGAGAAAATTAAATCTGTACTCTTAAGATCCCTGTTTTTGCTCTTTTTGATTCAAAATGTTATGTAAAAATGTATTTAGCATAGGAAACCTGAGTGGGAAAGTTTCCATTGACAGGACAGTTTTTCATTCAGATTTTTGCTGTGCCCTATTAACAGAAAAATAACATTATGCTTGAATCCTCATGTCATTTCATGATGCCTTATAAACTGTGTTTTGCTGTGGCTGAACTATAATCTGTGCTTCGTCTATAAAAGAGGGAGAGTAATCCTGGTGTGTCTGATGCTGGAGGACTTATTTGTGTCCGAGTGCGTGTCTGTGTGTGTGTGTGTGTGTGTGTGTGTGTGCGTGGGTGTGTGTGTGTGTGTGTGTGTCCATGCGCTCTTGTACTCCTTCCCATGTTTGAATGTAGCATTCAGACCAATATCCTCTGTTTCTGTCACATATGCAACAACACACACACAAAGCAAGACTGGACCTGTTAAAAGCCCCTCAGTCTGGCGTCATCCCCCTGATTTTGTGCTGCTTATTATGAGTTCTGATTGTCCTAATTTTCATTTTAATCATATTCTCGTTTAACTTTATTTATTTTTTCCACCTCTTCTATGATGTTCTTCCTTCTCTCCTGGACTGTGTGTGCCCTGTAACAGCAGGTCATATGGAGTGGACGACTGCCGTGCCAACAACCTGATGGGCTGTCAAGCAAAGTGCCAGAAAGCCTGCATGATAGCTCAGTTAGAATAATCCACGTCTGCATGTTTTTGAGAAATGAAGCCTTATCTTGTAGTAAATTCACTTTGCCTGAGGGGCATTCTGTGTGTGTGGAGATCAGCTTGAGAGAAACTAAACGTAAATGTCTATTTTATGCATATCAGTGCATAACGCATGACAAACTCTGAGACTTAATAAAAGTAGCGCAAGTTATAGAGTGAGGCGGAAAAGTTGAGAGAAATATTTTGAGCTTTAGTGTCTGGAGGGTGGTAATGAAATTTGCCTCGACTTTTTCAGAAGATTAAAAATCTTAAATCTTGTAATTGATTTTACTTATCACTGTTGAATAATCTAAACCGACTGATTTTATACACAACAGAGTATAAAAAACAAAAGTCAACTGGTCTTAAACAAAACGTTTCAAGTTTATTTTCCAATATTTTTGTGTGACATATACACTCATGTTTAACAGATTGTACTGTTAGAAGTTCAAATTAACTTATCACAGTTATAGCTCTAAAGTCCTTCTTGGTTTTTTTTAATTTTTTTTATTGTTTTTGGAAGGGGGATTAAACATCTGTACAATAATGGGTCAATGATCTGTGTTGATGGAAAAAAAAAAAAAAAATCAGTTTATCCTAGATTTATTTTGGAAAATTCCAGCGCTAATGTGTTGTGTATACTAACTGGATCAAGAAAAGCTTTTCATTGTCTACTTTTCCTAAAATAAATTACTTGGTTGGATTCTAAGTAGTTTTCCTTTTCAGTATGTTTAATACGTCCCATCTGGCCAGCAGACAAACATTGATGGAGGCAGAGGGAAAAAGAAAGAAAGGAAGAAAAAGGATGCATGCTGTGAGATGAAATAAGAGATTGAACAAAAATGTCAAGTCTAAACTGGAAGGACAGAGAATATACAAATTTGTATGCGTGATAGTGAGGCAGAGATGGAGAGGCAGATGGAGCGGGGAGGGGGAAGCAATTTTAGTGACATCATTGGACTTGGTTTGTGTCTGCATGCATGTGTTGAGAGTAGATGTGAGTGTATTGGAGCCTGTGCTAGTCAGGGGGGAGGGCTGCGAGCAAAAGCAGTGACGTATTGTAATCTGCAATACTGAGAAGCCCAGCTGTGCTGAATCTGGGCTTATGTTACGTCATGCAAACTCACATATGCACACACCGAATATCATGAGCCCTGCAGGAAGGCAGTTAGTGTGGGGAGAGGTCAGGAGAACTATTGCATGTGTGTATCGCCATTGGAGGGCATTGTGCCCTCCAATCGCAAGGGCAAAGTAAGAGGGCATCTTACTTTGGCGCGTATCACCTTGATTGCCAGATATTTGTTGACGACGAAGCCTTCCTCTCCCCACAACCTCCTACCTCCGTTCAGCCACTCTCATATGTGTTGCCGTGCACCCTGGAAAGGGCGCAGCAGTGCCAGATGGAGTCGTGGTCAGCCTCATATCGACAGCCACAATTTGGGCCCCACTTTCTCTGGCAACAATTTACCAAGGACTAAAATAACACTCCCTTGGCCTGGAAATATGCTCCTCTACCCAAACTCCTGATGGCACAATCTTTACAAAGAGCTGGAAAATACTTTTTTTACAGCTCCATGACCATATTTGGTGGTAACCTTTGGAAAAAGAAAAGAAAAAAAAACAAACATTCACCTCGTATCACCCTCCCATTTTTTTTGATGTTTGCTTTAGCTTCTTTAACCTCAGGGTCTTTGTACTTTTGATAAACATCAAATGGCTCAGAGAGGAGGAAAAAAGCGGTAACAAAATGGCTTTACGGTCTGAGAGGTCCAAGGCAATCCAGCTGAAAAGATGAGTGTTCAGATGCGTGTTAACCCCCTCAGAAAGTTTATTCACAGCTGCTGTCAATGCATGTTTTGCCTTGGGTCTGCCGCATAAGATCATTAAGATTGCATAATTATTTTTACTGTATGCATCACACATTAAGCTTATTGATTAGTAGAACAGAATGCACAAATGTGGTGGTGTTGCCCATGCTTGTCTTGAGACTACAAGTATGATTAGCACAAACTGTGGACAACATTTGTCCATTTTTCTTTGACTAAACCTGTACAGATCTGGCTGACAGTTTTAATGTCCATCATGGCTATGGATGTAATATCTTTTGGGGGTTTTAACTCTTCAACTCTTACAACACATATCTTAATTTTTTAAAATAAATATTGGGTACAGTTTGAATCAATTGTGAATTTTCAGAGTAAAAATTGTACAAAGAGCCTCACAAAAACAAGCTTTTCACGTTATTTTTTTGGATAATTTGAGCATCTTTGCAACAGTCTTTCACACTGAAATCCTCTCTACACATTCACAGAAGTCTGTCGTAAGCATATGATGTTCAAGCGCAGGTGTAGGCAGAACAATCCTACAGTCAGTTCATGGTATAAATCCCTATGTCCCATATGGAAGCATCATGCGGGGTAGATGATTTTCTGCAGCAGGGTCAAGGAAGTTTTTGTGGAGTTAATGAGAACAAGATGGAGCTAAATTCAGAGCAATCCTGGCACAAAGCCAACAAGAGGTTGTAGAAGATTTGTGTCTGGGTGGAGGGCAACCCTCCATCAAGACACAGCCAAATCTACAATTAAAAATATTCAAAATCTAAATCCAAGAGGAAGTAAACAACATAATGAAATATTACAACCTGACTGTCAGACTCCGGACTGAAAATCTCTTGGTTTCTTTCACTCTCCCAGCTCCATGGCACAATTACCTTTTGCTTATATATTGAATCTTCTACATTTATGAACAAATGTTGGGTTTCAACTGTTATAAAACATGCATAATAATAAACCTCATAAGATGTGGATGTGTTTTTGTCTCTAGTGTTTTGATATTTGTGTGTAAAAGAAGACTCCTCTAATCCATTTTTTCACCTGTGTGTGGTTTTAGTGGCTGATGTTTGGCATGCATTGCCTGTTTTTACTGAGTGTGCTTGTGACGACATGTACAGTGGTTTATGTGGGGATGTTTCTGTCAACAGTTCTTTTGAAGCCAGCCATGAAACTGATCTTAATCCAGCCCTTTAGTGGTTTGTCAAAATCTCTCCTCAAACATATGGACACCGTTGTTACAAAAAATATCTCAGCCATGCAAACTGCATTTAACATATTGATGGTAATAAAGTGAATATTTTTGATGATTGAGTCACTGGCTGGGTTTCAGACCCTAAATGTATCTATTAAGCTTGTTTATTTAGTCAAATGTGCTGTGTAATTGGTGAAACAGCTTGCAAAATGCTATATTTACAAATTAAATCTACATTCTTGAAGTCGTATGAGAGAATATTTGGAGTCTTGGGTGTAAACTTGACATAAACAACTGATTTTGCATTGAATCATAACTTATTGGCAACCAAAAAATATGTTTCTAAAGTTTTAAAGTTTGGAAATCCCATTATCTTTAAAGATATTCAGGCATAAATACTTTGAACTTTGTGCTAATTACTAATATATATTTAATGTTTATGTAAAATGGGGATAGCTGGTGAAGGTGCTAATAGATTTGAAGTCTTTAGATCTTCACATGTGCTATTTGTGCTACTGTTGCCCCCCCCCCCTATTTATTTGAGGTATATAATTTATGTGTTAAGAGTTGAATTTGTCTCTGTGATATTCAAAGGAGAAGTGTAGGAGCATTTTGTTGCTCAGCTGGCCAGCAGTGCGCAGCAACATGTCGGGGATGGGTAGGATGATAAAAATTCTTAATACTCTTCAGAACTGGAGAAAATGACTCACTCTGATACTTTGCCATCTTATTAAAAGAGTTTGAACCATCGGATCAGAGTGGTGATGGCTTTGAATCTGTCTTTTTGAAGCCTTGTTATAGCTTGATACTTGCCTAATACACAGAAACACATTTTATAAACAATCTTTAGGCTGGTGGCTTCTCTCTTTATTGTTTTTTTCCATATCTAATATCCACAGGGTATATTTACAAGCACATCGCTTTGTAATGCCAGGAGGTGCAAAAGAACTTGACTTCCTAAAACCAATCCATCTTTTATTTTGGATGCTTTCGCTATGACTCATAACTACTCATTTAAGCACTTTCACTTTGAAGGAGGTAAGTACGCACTGTGTTTGGTTTCGTGCCAGCTTGGTATCTGCAGCCTTGGGTCGTGCCTGTTTTTCTTCTGCTGCCTCTCGCTGGAGTCTGCAAACACTCCCAGGAGGCCAGCTGTGAACAGCCGAGTCCCCTCTTCGCTTCGCACCCGACTGACTCTACGGTGCCTTCAAATTGTGTACAATGTCTCTGTTTATGTCATTAAACAGCCCATAAAACTATGAATGAGTGCATTGAAATCCACGTTCACACACACAGCAAGCAATGCATTAAGATAGCTAGAAAACGATGGTCAGTAATATTCAGAAAGCATGTTGTAAAACCAGACGTAGAACATGATATCAAATACTACTATAGTAATGATCTTATTTAAAATCTTGCAATACACCTATTTGGTTGTTTATACATGTCTTTCATATTTTGTCAAAATAAATTAACACTTCTCAGCTTAGTTGCTACGTGTTCTGAGATTAATAAGCAACCAGGTGTTTTAAAAACAATCACATTTTACAAATATAATGCACAGATTCATGTTGAAGCAGAATTTTGAATTTGTAGAGGCTAAAGATTCCTAATGATGTGGCCTTTATAATTTTCTTACATGGTTTTTGCATTGTCAATATCATATTACTGTAAATGAATACATGTGCTGTGATTTTTCTTAAATGTTTTTTTTATTTTTATTCTGTTTATTCATTTTCACTTGATGTAGAAACTGCATTATCCTCAGAATTTCAAGATAATGTAAGAAGAGCAACCAAATTCAGCTCTTAATGGACTCCCACTTGTTTGGATGCATACATAGAACAAATAAACTACAGAAGTGAAATGGGTGAAGCAATAAAATGGAAACGCTCTTATCGATAAGGTGAATAAAAAGCCCTCATCTCATTAAGACATAGAAAACTATAAGGTTTGTATTTTGGAAAATGACCATTTTTGGTTGGTGTGTCATTGCTGAATACAAGGCATCTCCTATGAGACTATTTAGCCACATAGCACACAATGTCCCTGCCTTGTTTTGAAAAGTTGTGAGTTACCGCCTCGAGATTCTGAAATTGTATCAATTTGGATCCTCCGAGTGGACAGAAAGGGAAGGATGAATGGAGAGGAGGAGGCTTATTCATTACCCAGTGAAAGAACACTGCATTATTAGACGCAGATTATAATACGCACTCTCTCTTCCCAAGAAGGACAACTTTCCCCTCAGGAACCAACTGTACTCAAAGGTTGCCTGTTTATTTGATTACTTTCCGACCTCAACCGTCTATCAGACACGGCTGTTTTGCATGCTAAGGCATGCATGTATCCATTAGATTTCAGCAAGATAAGCCAGGAGCATCTTAATACATAAGAATGTAATTGAAAATATGTCTAATTTCTCTTAGAAATGCTCCATAGACCCTCCATTTTGTTTAAGTCAGGCCAGTTTGCTAGACAGTCAAGGTTGTTAATATCAGGTCATCAAAGCAGTTATTGGTACTTTTGGTAGTGTGAACAGGTAAAATATCATTATTTCCACAATTGTAAGCAGAGAACAGCAAGAAGTGCTGTAACATTTCCTAGTAGGTGGCTATTTTGATTTGGATTTGATTAAAAACAACTTGGAGCAGCTCCAGCTGATGACATGGTTCCCATATCCCCGCTGACTGGAAACTTCAAGACGTCAAGCAATTCTGGGAGTTTGGTTTCCAAATCAAATCCAAAATTTACCTTAATCTGAAAAGTTGCTTGTGTACCTATTCTGGTGACACTTTTTCCTTCCACTCAATTTTCCATTTCCCCACAACATATTTGTCATTGTTTCAAGTGTTGCGCCACACGTGGAATCTGACAGTCGTTGCTCATAACTCGGACACATCTGTGTGTGTTGGCTGTTGAAACACTGCATCCGGATCTCAAAGTCTTCTCCGGACTCTGAGTATCACTTTTGCTCGCGCACAATTTTCCACCACACGCTTTCCTTCCACTTAATATGTCTTCTGACAGCACTCTGAAGAGTCCGCTTTTTCCACAAAAGACCTTTGGCAGCCTACCCTCTTTGTGATGGGTCTCGGTGACCTTCACAGTGACGGCAACATTTCCGAATTTTAAATAAGCTTTTTCTAATATTGTAAATTCCTGTGAAGTTGAATATTGGGGTTTCAGCAGTCAGAGGACATAATCAAGAAAACCTGCATTTTTCAGTGAGCTGAACTTAATATTTTAGATGAAATCTTTAAAATGTGATCCAGAATACATCAACAACAATGCAGAATCTGACTCTTTCCTTTATTATAATAGCTTCCTGTCATTAGCTTCAGGGCTGGAGGTGATCGAAATAGATGGACACTGGAATGCTATTCACATGGACAGAGACAGTAAGGTCGTTATTGCTCTGCCCACAGGAGAAAGACCTCTCCCAGGTCTCTTATGTGCTTCTCCTTCTTCTTCTTCTTCTTCTTCGCCATTATCTGGATCGTCTTGTCACCGCCGGCTGAGTAGAAGAAAGGCTCCATCAGAGCACAAGTGGTATTGAGATGTGTCAAAGTCGCAGCAGGAGATGCCTGTCATGGTGGGGGATTTCTGATAGCCCCGTGTCGCAGGGAATCACATTGACTGTCCTTGATGAGCATGAAGGGATCAGAACAGTTTATCTTTAGTGAACATAATCTGCCAGGATTCCCTTGTCCACAATCACAAGGAAGATGGCTGCAGAAAGTTTCCAGGCAGGGTTTTAAAAAAAAACAAAAAACATTTCTTCTTTATCTGGGAGAGAGAAGCAGAGGCTGCTAATGGAGTTTTATGTCTCGAACGCTGCCATACGGACTCCACGTTTCATCCCACAGTAGTCACGCTTGACTGTGTTTGTGCTTACAGGCTGTGTGCTCACATACCATAATTAGTGTAATGAGTTATTTATAGCCAGCTGTGGAATTAGCTGTGGAATTGCCAGCCGGCCTCGGGGCTGATTAAGTCACTTGCCAATCAATTATTTATGGCTTCCTGAAGACGAGTAGCTTGTCGTCTTTTGTATGCAGCGTCATGGCAACACAACAGGAAGCAGAAAACCCGCAGAGAGGAAGCACACCCTGCGATGGAATCGGCCGAGTCTCCCGTTTGCACCGTTCTTGCTTGCAGAGCTCTAATATAAACCATACTTTTATTAGCACCCCTCTATGAACTCCCTAGGCCCAATAAAAGGTGTTTATGTTCTGTTTGAGAGAAAATAAATTGGATGATTGAAAAAAGATTAATCCCAGTTGGTAAGACAGAGGAACAGTCTGAGCATAAAAATTCAGCTTTTCTCATGTAATCACTGAAACCAAGTAGAGGAGATGTTAATTTATCATATTAGCAATAAGCTACTTGTTAAAAGTTGGATTGTTTACTATAACTCTCCTCAGTCCCTCCCCATTTTCTTTGTTGTTGGGAGTTGCACTTTTGCATGTTAATACAGTTGGCATAAAACTTGCCCAGAGTGAGTATTTAGGGTAAATTTCAAGATTAACTTTTTTGGTTGTGCTAAGTCTTTCATATATCTTTTTATAAGAAGAAAAAATACTGTTTCATGCCATTGACTCGTAGAGTTATTAAAATGCAAGTTTTCTTACCGATAACTCTTTTTATTGTGTGGTGTTCAAGATTCTTTCAAATCTAATGCTGGATTTATTCCGAACACTTATGGATATATTTAGCTAGATTCATGATAATTTATGAAGTTAAAATTAGCAATAATATATATAAAAACCTCCTCTCTCACCCACCTATTCACCTCCAGTTTAAAAGGTAATTCCCACTTAAACCTCCAGTTTGTATTCTGTACAGATGTTTCCGCCGCTCTGTGAAAATGTGAAGCTGGATGGTTTCTGGAGTCTCCATTCACACTCTGCACATGAGATCTTGCCTGGCCTAACACGTTAATCCAATACTTTTGTCTTTTGTCATTCACCTGGGTTCCTTGTACGCAAAATATAAGGGACCCAGGTGAATGGCAAAATTACCGTCACGTTTAGGGAAGGAGCTGAAAAAGAGCTGTTTCTAACTCTCGCCCTCCTGACTATATCTGATCTCATCCAACTTAACTTCTACTAACATTGCAGAAAAGTGTTTCCGGTTATATTGCAGGACAGAGACACAGGCTTCCTGTGAGTAAGAGTGAATCACCACCCTGCCAATCAGACTAAAAGATTTTTTTTTTTCTTTTCTACTCACTCGGGTAATATGTAGATAAAAGTTCCTGTCGTTACATTTCCCCTCCAAAATTACAACAGATAATCAAATAAAACAAATATTTTTGCCTTTGCTATTGTAAGTGCAAACCTCCTGGTCTCCTATCAGCCATTATAACACTCTCATGCACCAGTCAGGCACCAGCTCACCAAAACCACACCAAGATCGTTCTGTTGTTGGTTTTTTTTTTTTTTCTTTTCCCCATAATAAAGTAACCAGATGAAGTCGATCCTTTGCATGTCAGCGGGGCTAGAGTGACGCTTTGAGATGAATTTCAATCAGTCTGTCTCACTCCCACACAGCTAGTTGGCTTCTGGCTGTGTGGGAGGTCCACAGGACATTGCCACGGGCTGCATCTTCACAGATCTGCCACCCAAATCAAATCAAAAATTCTCTGCTGTCGCCTTTTTCCATCGTTAGTTTTTGTGTTTTTGTTGTTGATTTTTTTTCTCCCTTTTGGCACAAAATGCAAAGCTTTAAGTTTTCAAAGTTCCCCCAACACAACATAGTGGAAATCTCCTTGCAGCACCACAGGGTTGTGAAAAGTAATTGCCCCCAGTAGATTTAGCTTCCTCAAATTATCAAGCATGAATTTAATTTTTTTATTTTCTGAGGTTATCGTTGCCTGACATGATTTTGTTTACCTTATACGTTAAAGTTTGACGAAGAAGCAAGCTGTCCTTAAGGGTGCGAATACTTCTTTTTTTGCCCCCAGACCACTGGAACTCAGGGAAGCATTTTGTTACCAAATTAAAAAAAACTATAGAAGTAATTCCATTTTGAACGATAAACTCAGCAACTGCTGCTAATCCGATTATAAACTGATCATTTTGTTTTGAAGATTGACTCAGCAAAGCATTATCTCTTTGGGGTTTTTTCCCACTTATAAATGATTGATGGCGTTTCTGTCACTGAAGGACATCTGTTGGCTGGGAGCTCATCAATCTCAGGATGTCTGCTTGCCGCCTAACCTTGGCCGTGTTTCTCTTTCCTACCTGCTGTCTGCGTGTTTGCGGTCGGCTCATCACGTTCTCATTTTCGTATCGTTTCTGGAGGATGTAGAAGCGGGGCTGGGCCGCCTGAAACATTTATATCTACAGCTACGAGATAGAAGCTTGCTGAAATGCAGCATTGTTTGTTCCGACGTTCGCAAAACAAGCACAACACCTATGCATAACCGAATACAAGTGCAAACATTCAAAACAAACAGGTTTATTGTGACTATTCTGAAAGAGTGCTTTGTGTGTTCATGTATGCATATGTGGACATAAGAGAGGACTTTTATCTCCAAAGACAAACATGTCTTCTATCACAGGAAGTGATCTCCTGCAACTATTCTTAGTAAGTACACATAAATCAAATCTTCTTAGCTCTGAATATCTGCAAGGACACAGATCCTATTCACAATTATATTTGATTCACAAGTACTAATAGAAAACATGGGATATTTTTGTTGGAATCCTTTCGGTCCTGCAGAGCCTGCTGGATTTGTTGTTGTGTCTTGCAAAAGTAAGTCGTAGCCCTTAAAAGTTTCCTTTCGTTACAACAAAATTCTATGTTTTGGGTTTTTATGTGACTGATCAAGACAAAGTGGTGCTGCCGTGAGGCTCATGACTTCTGTAAAGAAGCTGCAAAGATCTGCTCAGGTGGAGAATCTAGGTAGTTATATAGCCACAAGTTTGACCTCGGAGGAAGAGTGGCCAAAAGAAGTTTGAAGTTTTTCATGAGGACTGGTAAACTTTGAAGTCTGTGAACATTGTGTTCTGATCAGATAAAATCAAAAGTTGACCTTTTGGCATACCTGCAAAATGTTACGATGGGAAACTAATACGTGATGTGAAATTGCCCTTTGTAGATTTCGGTTGCATTATTTTAAAACTGTGCATTGCTGTATTTTACATTTATGTGCTGCCTTGTACTGGTTTTGCGGTCCCAATGAAAGGCGATAAAATGTGTGAAAATGTGAAAAGCTGTAATCAACACATACATGCACCTGTTTTATCACATACATTTTGTCCCCTGAAAAAAAGTCGGCTTTTATTTTTGCATCGTCATTCATTTTTCCGGAACTATCCAAAACAATTCAGCTTTGTTCTGATGTTCCCTGTGGCAAATGAAAAGTGACGCGTCCAATCGGCTGCTGGCTTTGTTTGTTACTAAAATTAAATGAGGGAATTTTGCCTTCTTATAATAAGTCTCAGAATTTAAAAGTCCCCGTTATTTTATTACAATCATGATCAATCTGCCCTTACACTTATGTTTTTTATTCACATTCCACTCAAAAATCTAATAATCTCTTTACAAAGAAAAGGTATTGCATTAATTTACTTTAAGACATCTTAGAATACTGTTAATAATATGCATAAGATATGAGTTAAAAATAAAGAGTATGGGATTTTAAAATTTGTTTGCTGTAACATTTCAAAAATGATTTTCTATTTTCAAGGTCTCTTTAGTGGGATGCCAGAGAAAGTGTCTGAATTCTCCTCCCCCACTTGTTTCTACACATGCCAGTCAGTCGGCCAACAAAATATGCCTCTGTTTTTCCTTATTCTTGCGTAAAATACTAAACACTTTTTGTTCTATATTCACTTCAAAGGACTTGAAAAACCTAATTTTGTCATTCGCCGTCTGACATTGTCCAAGATTTAGCAATTGTATTTCATTTCCCTTAAAACAGTCTGTTAATCATTTTCTAATATGTACTCATGCAGCTTTGAAAGAAGCCTCTAGATTCACAAATGCATAAACAGTCATTTCTCCTGCTTGTTCACGCCAATAAAATCAATCAGCGAGTTCAAGGCAAGTGTATGATGGGAACGACAATGTCTTGGCAGTCATTATCCAAACCGAGGGGGCCTGGTTCTCATTACTGTTTATCCTCGCAGAACCTACCAGATCTGTGTACACACATGCACACAAGTTATACTCATGGGTGGCTTCTCGCTAATGTGGGACCTGGTTAAAATGTTTTTGAGTGGAAAACGCACAGTGTCAGCACAGCAGCTTATAAAATGTCCCCAGAATTCCTGTATCAGCAGCTTGCAGCCGTTCTCAGAGGGAGGATGAGTGCAGTCTTAAAAATGTATTACACACCATTTGTGCTGCGTATTTCAGCAGCCAGAATGTCACAGCATTTATGTGTGTGTGTGTGTGTGTGTGTGTGTGTGTCGGGGTGGGTGCATGTGTGTGTTTCTTGCCTACTCCCTCAAAGCTCTGTGAATGTGTTGCCGCCTGTTGATCTTCAAATTTAACAGTTTCACATAAATGATTGTTTGGCCCCTTTACAGTAAAAGGGAGAACATGAGACACTTTTCTGCTTGCTTAGCATGGCCAACCCGCTCACTGCAGACATTTTCATGCATTCACGTGACAAAAACTACAGTTTCGTGTTTCATTTGTAATGTACTTGACATGGAATAAGAGTCGCCCGGTTTATTGCCTTGGAAACAGCAGGACGGCTGGTCGAGCCAGCAGCTCTGCACATTAGTGATGTTATCAAATGGGTTCAAGTTAGGATAGACTCAGTACATTCACTAGCTTCCAAATGTATTTACACACATTGAACTGTTTGCACTTTAATGTACTTTATTGGGATCTAAAAGTATGTTTTTTGATTAATAATGTTTCATAGTGGTGAATCGAAAGAAAACCTTGACATTGTTTTCAAACTTATTCCAAAATCATCAAAATTTGCCATGCGTTTGATTTTAACTTCCTTTACAAATTGAATGATCCAATGCTCGTAATAAAGAGGCATTTCTAGTTTGCCAAAATTCGTGTGAGGGACACGGCAAACATGTTGAGGATTTACTTAAAGATGATCATTTGGCCGACATGCTGCTGTTTAAGAACTAATGTTCTGGATCTGTTCTATTATAATTGGACCCTTGTCCAAATATTATTTTTCTTTTTACATATTCCAAAATGATTTCCAAATATTACAATTTAGGTTGCCAGATTTGTAGGGCATATTGTAGCTCTGACAGTGTTATGTTTTTATGTAATATGCAGCTTTTGCTCTTTTTCTTTTTTCTTTGGATTATTAGAAAAATACTCATAATCTTCAAATAAATCTTATCCAACAACCTTTTACAGAATTTGTCTAAAAATTGGGTTAGAACAAGTGTGAATTTTAACTTTAAACATCAGAAAGCAACTGATAGTGTCCAGTTTGGTAACTGTATCTACTGTAATTTATATAAAGATTTCCCACCTGTTGCAATACTACATTCACTTCATTAAAATCTTTGAACTTTATGCCAGAAAGCACTTTACTCTGGCATTTATTAATATCTCAAACGTCCTCTGTTCCTGTGTGTATATTTACTTATGTGTTGGAATGATAATGTTAATGAGCAGCGAGCATGTGTCTCTTGGTTATTTATAAAGTGTTTTGTGCTCAAGGGTATGCGGGCCTCTCTCACTATCCTGTTACGTTCATGTCCCAGTGAGGACACCCAACACACTCCTGTTGCTTTCCAGGGTTATCCTGAATCTAACAGGAAACGCATAAGCCTATTGGTTCCACATTGCTTTAGATGACCACCAGTTAAAGAAGTTAACTGGTGGTTTGGTTTGGTTAAATAATCATCTTGTGTAAGGTTTCTTTTACGTAAAAGCACATTATTTTGCTCACGAAAAGTTAAAGTGCATCAAGAAGACAGTGTGGACCCCAGAATGTGTAGTAATAGATCTTGAGTTATCTGTTTTGAACATGAATGAAATTTAAATGGTGAAACTCTGGTAGTGTTATCATGGTAGCAGCATGTTATGGTGTAGTCTGGGTGGCCATTCATCAAAGTTGTAGGAAATGAAGCACACTGCACAGAAAACCTTGCTTGCATGCCCTTGTGCTTATAAGATAATCAAATTCTTCTTTACATTCTGGGTGGAAGTGGTGGTAGAGGTGCAGAATCCATTATGGAAGACGGAATGGTTCAGATGTGATATCAATGGCAATAGCGTTGTGGTATGGTTAGGAAAGCAATATGAGATAAAGCTACTCAGTAGTACTAGACGGTGTCATCATAAATGCTTCACACTGAACTGATGTGATCCAGCCATGTTCAGAGTCTTTGATGTCCTGGATGTGGCCCATTCGTCTTAACTGGCCTTAAAAGGAGCCGAGGAATGTGATGTCCTTTCCTGGGACAGAGTTTGCTGGTCATAGTGAATCTTGAGGTGAAGATAACTTTTAAGATTAGGGTTCAGCTGGCAGTAAATTTTGTAAAGGTTAGAATAACTTTTAAAGGCTTTATGCACAACAGACTGCTCAGAAATTAATGATGCACACTTGTATGTGTGCGGTAAGTTGATTTATACAGAGCTGTCAGTGAGTAACGCTACCTTTGATTCTATCACAAGGGTCACATCGTCTCTACAGGTGTGCTGCTTCCCGTTGTGTTTCCATGGTGACAGTGCATACAATAAAACGGAGAAGCCACTCTGGTCTGTTCATAGCAGTAAGCTATGTTTGTCCTTCGTTACCACACCATACAGAAACAAACATACACTTTACACTCCACCCCCACCTTGATGGCGTTTGCTCCATATCCAATCAGTTGTGTGCACCAAACCTGCGTTTTGAATTATATTGTTGCAGCACGAATGACGTTTGAGTTACGAGTTTATACGGGTTAAGCTTCTCTGGCATACTAGTTAACTTGCTGGAAAATAGGACACTGTATTGAGATATTCACCAATCACATCACCGTGGATTACCAGATTCAGCCACAGCACATCAGGACATTAGATATGAAAATTAACTGGAGGATTTGCAAACAATAAAAACCTTCCCCCTGATGTCTGTTGGTTCTCAGCGCGGGCAGTGCAGGGCTTCGCACTTGGTGGGGGAAACTGTGCTGATCACCAGAGTGCTGCCATGGATTTTTGGGTCTTTCTGAGGACAGAAGACGTGTTACTTTTGCTAACTAGATTTCACAGGCAAGCTGCTTCCTTCATTTGACAAAACTTTCAGTCTTGAGAATGTGAAAAATTGCACTAATCAGATGAAATATTTCACACTGACATATGAATTATTTGTTCTGCTGTGTCTCCTATCCCAGCTTGTTAACTCACAGGCAGCCATTTAAATCATAATTTCCTTTATGCTCCAGCAGTCTAACTTTTGTACTTGAAATATTTATTTTCTAATCCACTGCTTCTGTGTCATCTGCACTTTGTTGGGGGAGGTTGGATGAACCGACTGAACTGGGAGCAGTTGAGATTTAAGGCGTTTCATTTTCCCGTGTTGCTGAAGGGAACGTGAGCTTTTCTTGAACATACTATTGACTTTGAAGTTCCACTTACGGCATTTTCATTCACAGCTTCAGAGATTTTGCTTTTCAAGATGAAAACATATAATCAGAGATTGGAAATAAAGTAATAAAAATTTCTGTTGTTTGCTCCCACAATTCTTGTTCAAGGAGGAATCTGCCAGTTGTAGCTGGGGGAAGTTTTGTCTGTGTGACTCATCAATCACAGTCAGTTGTTAATCAGAGGATCCTTGCTTTTGACACTTTCAGTCCAGCTGACAGGGGAATTTTTCATCTTGCTGTGTAATCAGAGTGAAGACATCAAACATCTGTTTCTTCAAAATATTTCATTTGTCAGGGCCAAATGAAGGGCGTGACACATGTAGATTGGTTTCTCATGAATCGTTTATCCAACTAGCAGATTATAAAAGACTGTATGGCTCAAGAACCGATACTAGCAGCTGCAACTGTGAAAAAATTAAGTTTATGTGGGACTTTAATGCCTTAAGGAGTATGTGGTCTTGAATACTCTTTAAAGTATACATTTAGCTTTATTTTCTCCATTGAGAAGCATGGAGAAAATAAATTGTTTCCCATTCTCTAAAAAAAAAAACTAATAATGCCTACATGCAGTGGTTTTGCAGAATTTCATTTTAACATTGCGCTTAACAGTCCTTTTTTTATTTTTTTTATTTGCTTGCTTGCTTATTCAAAAATCCAAAAGGGCAATGACTTTTTTTGGTCCCTAGACAAATTCATACATTGCACATGTTGCACTGTGCCTGTGGTTCTCAAACCAGGTTTGTTTGAGATGTCAAGCAAAGAACTTGTATAGGTTTTTTTTTAATATATGTTTTAGTTTTCATTTCATAAATAGATATTGAAGTCCACAAACTGTGCTTTTTGGAAGCCCAGATATAAAAAGGCAGTGAAATTGTTCTATACAGCACTTCTAAACTTAGAAATGTTACTGAGGAGATGTATAAAATTTGAGAATTGTTTTTAGAATTGCAATAAATACATGTTTTCTGTATTTTTTTTTCTGCTCCACTCTCTTCGCAGAACCATCCATATTTTCTGAGAACGACCTACAACTTTTTTTTTTTTATTATCTTGAGTGATAAGTGAACGAATAACACAATGACTAATACGCCTCTTTGAGGTACAGCTAATACGTGCCAAGGAAAATAAATGTAACTCATAGATTGGATGATTTGTAATCGTCAGCCAATCGTGCATCAAGCAGCATTGCGCTTACATATCTCAGTTTCTGAAGCTCCATTTCCTTTTGAATATTTTAGACATTCAAAAGGAAAATGGGAAAAATCCACAAATAGGCGGCTTTTCAACGAATAACTTGGTCACATTTCACAGAAAAATCAACGTTGACTGGCATTGCGGAAATTGAGCTTACTATTTTTTTATGTAGGGAAACTAGGTTTGCATTGAAAAAATTGGAACCACTGAAACGCTGTGAGATGGTTATGCTTTTACTGAGCATCACATGCAGAAAAGTGACATGTGAACTGTTTGTGCATGCTTAACAGTTCAAAGTGAGGAGTATGTATTTATAAGTGCAGCTGCTGTCTGAGAGTACAAACTTGTGACTCAGGATGATTTATGTTTTAATTATTATCTTATGGGGTAGAAACAAAGCTGTAGGAGATGCAAATCAGTCTTATTATTTCCCTGTGTGTGTTGAGTAATAATACATTTGCTGCACAATCTCAAAGCTACCCTGCATTTGTGTCAAGATTTCTTTTCTTCTTCTTAGTTTAGATAAGTGTCAACTACATGTCTGCGATGTCACAGTCCTCCTCCACAGCTTTCGACTGCTGAAAATCACAGCCATCAATGAAAGCCTGTCCCATTGTTACAATTTGCTTTTTATCTACTGAGAACTGATTATATTCTTGTTCCACCCCATTTGCTCTCATTTTTTCCTGACAGGCACACTCGCTCTGTATCAACACCTATTTCTCTCAGGCTGACTCATGGTTCACATGGTATTGCTGCCAGAGCATAATCAATTTACAGGCAGATTTGTGCCCACACACCAGTGTTGGCTGCTGGAAAAAAAAAAGAAAGAAAGAAGAAGAAGCAAAGTATGAAGTTTTTAATACAGTTCAATTCAGTTCACCAATTATCTAGAAATGTCATCTTGAGACTCCTTAACAAGACAAAGGGTTCCAATTCGGAGGTGGTCAAATCCAACACTAAAGTGCTGATGTTTTAGACATTTTCCTAGTCCAGCATACCTTTATCAAATGAATGGTTCATTAGGAAGGTGCTGCAGAACTTGAGGACATGTTAAAGGTCATAAGCATTGCGGCAGAAGTAAAATAATATGACATGAAGACAATCGCCTAATGTTAAATGTAACACATTTTTAACGAGCCACTTTGTTGTTTTAGGCACTTTGACTTTTGTCATGTTTAATCATGCTCAATTTAATTATCGTTTACCTTATCCCCATGTTCTTGTGTTTAAGAGTGTAATTTCTCCATTATCCTCCATCTGGTAATGCTCCCCTGCAGTTAATTGGACTTATCTGTCCATTATTTCAACTAATCAGCTCTTTGAGTATATTTGCCCTCCTTCATTCATTCTTTATGGAGCAAGATGGTGTTTAACCATCTTGCTCCTGAGTTTCTAATTCCTCTTATGTGTCATGTTTTGGCTTGTTGATATTCTGTTGCTGTTTGTTTTTCATTGTGTAAACTTTGGACTCCTAATTTATGAAACTATCATTTCTCATTTGATTCTACCCATCTCCTGCCCTTGTTTGGGTCTGCAACTGAAGTTTTTCTTCCTTTGTTCATAAACTGAATTAGCAATATTTACGTAAAAACCAAGGCACCCTGACCTATGCATTCATCCCTATAAGTCACTGTATTTCCAGGAAAAATGTATTGTTGCTCTTCATTTTCTAGTTACTTCCCTAAAAAGAAAAAAGAAAAAGTCAGTCTCAGGCCAATAAACTTTTTGATGTTCCTCTACAAAGCCTTTTTTTCTGTATGCTGGAACTGGTAGCAAATCGCAATATGTTACAAATTAAATTATCAGTTCATTATGTGAAAAAAAGAGAGAGAAATGCTTTCAGGCACTTCAGCAAACTGTTACACATTGAACAAATCATTAACGACAGCTTTTCCCCCCCCAGAGGACTAGTTTGTAACCTGTAGCAAAACAGTAGAGGCTGTAATGTCTGAACTAATCAAGCAGTTGCAACCAGAACAAGATTTGTCACTATCAAGTCATTATTTTACAAATGACTTGCAATGTGGATAAGAAGTCCCAACTGTAACATTCCTATGCTATGGCCAATGCGATCATATAAAAGTTGCACTTTAATGAATATTTGTATTTATATTCTCTGAATACTCCATAAAAAATAGACATTTAAAAACAAAAGACCTAACCGGACCGATGCTAAAGAGAAATCATACCTCAAGTACTACAACTAAAAACAGTAAAAACAAACGACTTTATAGCTAATAGCAGTTCAATAAATTTTACCTGTACATTCAGGGATTCACCTTCTTTGAGTCTTCACATCTATCCAGGAGTAAAATATAATCTGGGACAAAATGGCAGCTGACCTGTTGTGCAAACAGTTCTTCTCCAAAAGTTGCTTTACATCCAAACATTTTACATTTGTGGATGTGTCACATTGCTTAGATAAACCCACAGCTTGTAATGCATCATTTTGTTTTTGTGAAAAAGTTATGCATTTGAAGGGTCAGTGTTTATGCAACTCTTTTCTGGTTTATCTAAGCAAAGTGTTACAACCATGAATGTTGCAAACAGCAAACAGGCATTTGGAATCCATCTATTCTCTTTTGCTCTCCTGCGTTTTGCATCTTGCAAGAGCCACCACTGCCACAAACCCTAATCACATGAAGTATGTTGGGAATCCTTTTCTTCCACACTCACACCTAAAGCGTCAGCAGCTCTTGCCCACACACCAATAACTTAGCTTTTGTGCTCCCGAAGAAATCAATCAGCTGCTACTTAGAAGTGAGAGCGATTTAATTAAATAAATGGGGGACATTGGTTCCAGAGTTGGGGAATACACATGAAATGGACAAGAGCGTGGCGGACAGCACAATCTGTCGTTTGGATGCCCACCCTCAGTGCAGCTGTGAGTCAGTCACCTTTTGAAACACTTCTGACTCCTGAACGCCTGTGGGCACACACACACACACACACACACACGCACTCTCCCCCACAGTCCATCAGATGTGTGACTAAGCATGCCATTGTAATAGAGGATGAGCCTGAGTAGTTCACTTGTCTCCTCAGCCTTGATGTTACACTAACATTTGCACATATTCATACATCCACACACTCTTATTCTCCATCTCTCTATTTCTCTCTCACACACACTCGTATACACCCACCCAAACATGTGCACGCACACACACAAAGCCCTTCCCTGTTTCCCATCTGTCACCCTCTACTCAGCAGACAGCCGTGTCGCCTGTCAAGTGCTGGTCATTGATTGCTACTGTAAGAAGGAACGAGTCATGTGGGATTGGGTTTCCAAAGACTGCAGCAAACGGCATGGCTGGTGTGGGGAGTGGCAGCTGTTTGCATATGGTGCTTGTTTTATATGGACCAGCTGTCTAAAAGACCCCATTGTAGGTGGTTACAGACTGATCTCTCCCTAAAAAAAGTCTCTAGAATCAGTAGATTCATTACAGTAATAAACTATACAGAAAAGAGTGACTTATGTTTAATTTGATTGCCTTCTCCAAGACTCACACCACGTTCCTGTGTTGCTCCAATCTGAATTGCCGGACATAATTCAAACTCTTGTAAGTAGCCTCTTATGTCTCTTTGCCAAATTGGCAACCTGCCTGTGTTTAGCAAGTATTGCATCCTGTTTATCTGCTTCAAAACAGCAACTATAGCTCTTACAACTTTGCCTGATTTTACTGAAGACCTTCAGAGACTTAAATAAAGGACTGTATTATTTTTACTCTTCTCAACAAGGAATTGTTGAGAAGAGATCCAGTTGTCCAACGTTTTACTTGAGGGTAAAGCTAAATACAGACTAAAAATGCATCGCTCGTATTCGATCCCACCACTGGTTTGAGTTGTTATTGTTCTTCAGTTGACCACAGGATCAAAAATAGAAATAGACAGATAAAAACTAAGAAACCCAAACATTTTCCATTTGCTGATGTAATAATTAAGCAGCACAAACCAAGTTAATTTTGTAATTTAGGTGACATGATTTAGAAACTGTTGATTCCATACTTGACTTAAGACAATTATTTGCCAGTTTCCTTACAGGACTTGGTTATCCCAAATCTGACTTCATGGTGTATTCAAAAGATCAGATTTTTATTTTTTTACTTTCAACTTGCCAGTCAGAACGTGCTGATCAAATGGCAAATTGACCAAATCCAATCACCAGCTAACGTCTCAGAGCATCTATACCTTCAACGATCCAGCTTTTTTAAAAAAAAAATTTAATTTTTTTTGTGTTGCAACAACAGTACCAGTCTCTTAAACTGCTACTCCTAGCTACATTGTGGAAAACTACCATCATTTTAAGTTTAATTTAATGGCAGTTTCATTATATTTATTTTGCTGCAGACATTAAGATCGTATAATACAAAGACTGGAACCTTCCATCGTCCTCGTAAATGGATCCCTGGAGTAACCATATTGATTTATTTGAGTAGCCCCGTCTTAGCTTTAACGCTACACGGTCATGTCTGGATGAGCATCATGTTCCATGTTTTCTGAGAAAGGATCACTGGCTGACAACAGAAGGAGGAGGAAAAGGAGGCTAAAACCGGAGTAAGTCTCCATGTCCTTCTGCATCCTCGGGTTACTCACCAGCTTCATTTATTATTGCTGGCCCTCATCCATTATGAATTAGCAGGTACAATGCCCCATCGTTTTGGAACCGATGCTACCAATCCTTCCCTCCCGTATCTTTGCTGCTAAGGCCGCAACCATCACCGCTGCCGTCCTGCCAGAAACCTCCACCACACAGGAGCTTTTCTGCCATATCTCTGGGCTGTGACCTACATAAAAGGAGAACAGGGACGAAGTCTCGCCGAGGTGGAGGAAAGATCAGGTTGGTGGGACAGAACAGACAAGAGAAAGAAAAACAAGGAATGAAATAATGCTGAGCAGTGATTCAGCGGGACGTAGATAAGATTTAAAAATATTCCAATGTTATGTGGACCTCACATCTATTTTATCTAGCTTGGTGTTCCTTTCAGTAAATCATTCCCATTCCACATCAGCACAGTTTATACCTTAAGCAAATAGCCTGTCCTTGGGGATAGCAATTAGCATCTACTAAAACTGGCACAAAGCCTGCTTGCAACATTTCGAGGACAGTGTTCCTGATAATAACACTAATGATGACTTGCAGCTCCTATCCAGCCTCCAACATGACTCTCCTCTGTCTTTTTTTTTTACCATTTATAGCAAGGAGATTCTCAATGCTGTTGCTCTGGGGAATGTATTTAGTCACTGCTCCTCTGCATTTGACAGCCAAGAAGCATATGTTTGACATTGGGAAATAAACTGTAAGGAACCCATGTTTTGTTACAGCCTGAAACACGTCAGTGTCCTGTTGTTTGCTTGTTCAACCCTGAAGTGAACTACTGTATATAGACTGTTAGGGTTAGCAGCAAAAAAAAATACCCACGTATATTGCAGGGAATCTGGACATCCTCACCACAAGTTCATTGGTTTGTTCAATTATAATCCTGGAAAAAAATGTTTGCCATTTCACAGATTTCTGACTTTTTTTTCTCCAGTAATTAATTTAAGTTTAATTGCACTTTAATCAAAAATCATATGTATCAACAACAACAAAAAAACCATTTATTTTTAAAACCACATTTTTTTGCTGCTAAATTATTAAATAATGCAACCTCATAATGAATTCATATGTGTTTTTAATCTATTATTGAGGTTGTTCAGCCATCAAGTGTTTCAGGAACCTCTGATAATTCATATAACTTCTTTGAAAAAGTTCTAATTTTTCAAAGAAGTAGAAATTTTCAACAATAGTTTTTCCAGCTTCCCATCATGTTGTTTTTTGAAAGCAAAAATGAACAGTCATCAGACCTATTTGTGGTGAGTGAAAATGCAACTTTCCAAAAATGACTACCAAACAAAATTTAATAAAGAAAAAAAAATTATTCACTGAAAACTGATTTTTTTCTGTTCTTCTCAGGTTGTGTTTTAATTTTAAGGTTTGTTTGTTTGTTTGTTTGTTTGTTTGTTTGTTTGGATTCATTAATGATAAGCTGAAAAAAACAGCAAAATTAGAAGTATGTTCAAGGAGCAGATTTGAGTTAACCAAAGATTTGAGATGATGTTTGAGGTCAGTGGAGCTATGATTTTCAATTCCTGAAGGATTTATGTAAAGTCAAGCTGACACATTACCTTCCTTTGCAGTGATGTGCTATAATTTTTCCTTGGCAGGTTTTATTTCTCCAACTGCAGTCAGTTCGTATTACAATATGTCCTGCCAAGGTGTCCTTGAGCAGAATCCTATAAGTTACAAAGGAGAACCTTGTTAGATAAGTGTCTGAAATATTCATGCAAAAATATCTCATCCCAGTCCTAGCTCCTTTTGGACAGCTCTGCACAATCTTTCCTTTTTATTTTAGGGTGTGGGTAAAGCTGTAGCATTAGCTCACAGTTGCCATTACTTACTTGGATTGTGCACTCATGGAGAGTGTGACTCTTGTGGGTCTTTTTCTAACTGGGCTATTGGAGCTGGAAAGTAGGATAGCATATTAACTGGGTTATGGTAGCAGTCTACTTCAAAGATCCCCCTAATGCCTGGTCATTTTTTAGAGAAGCTTTCCATTAGATAAAAATTTGTGATTGAAGTTTACATAAAGATTTTACAAATAGACATTTTTGAGTATGGCTGCAAACATTTTGTCTAAATCCTGTGTGTCACTGACTTTGCCTTGAAATATGTCAGCCTACACCCCATCTCACATGAACTACTTTCGTGTTCAGTTCACATTGATTCAAACTGAATAATTCATGTTCTTGGTGCGCCACTCAAAAGTCACATCTCCTTCAACTAGTTGAAGTTCATTAATCAGTTTTAGTCAAGATATCCTTGAAATGTTTAGAGATCTAACATTTAGAACATTTTGACATATTCTCTTATTTGTTCTCTTTAGTTGTGTTTTAGTCTCTACTGTTGATAAGATGCAGTATGGACCACATCTTTAACTTTGCTTTAAATTTTCTCCAGATCATGGGCAAGAATTTTCCTAGAAACCTTGAATCACTCTGAATGATTTGGAGTGTCTTTCCTGAAAATGGTCTCTCCTGTAACCTATGCTCAGTTAGATTAAAAAAACAAAAACAAAACATGGATGTAAAGATGAGTCAAATCCCTAATAGTCATTTAATTTTCTTTCGTCAACTAACTTAAAAAGCTAAAAGCAGAAAAGTATGTTTGGTCTTGGTCAACTTCAAACCTTTACAAGCTACTTTCATCCTGTTGTCAATTGACAAAGTCTCAGAAATCTAATGTGTGTTTATCAAAAGATTTAAATGAGTTTATGGATATTCAGAACTTAAATTCATAAGAAATACTTTAATAAAGTTAAATTGTTATGTAGGGCTTTAGGTACATGCTTACCACTATAGAATAGAGAAAGGAAGGAACTAAATAATAACCTTAGAGTAGAAAGATATTAGCAGTTTTCCATTTTTTGCAACATTGCTTCTGCTTAATTTTTCATCTGAGGAAGCAATCTGTCAAAAACAATGAATAGATGGGGAAAAAAATCATCTTCAGGCCTTCAAAATGTCACACCTTTTATGAATGTTATTCTTCACCCATTTTTTCCTCCAACACTGAATGTGTGTGAGTGGGCCAGTCATCTGCCACAGCAGTATTACTCAGTTCAGCTCACAGGACACTTTCCCGAGTACAAGAAACAAAGGCCATCCTGTTTCTATGGTTTCTCACATACTGGAGATCTGAGTGAAATTTTTACATAGTCAAGGCTAATGGATAGACTGGACCCGGCGCATTTAATGAATACCGAGATGGAAGTATGATGATGGAGAGTTTAACGGCCTAGCTCTGAAGCAGCTTACAGGGCCTAAATAACATGTGCCATTGTGCAACTCATTAATAACATGCGGCTCCAAAAAATGCGCTGAGATGCTTCAAAGGTGCCCAAATCCGAACCCACTCACAAAGCTATGCCCTTCTGTAGGTCAAAAATAAAAAGTCCACCTAAACAACTTTAACAAATATGCCCTCTTTTCTCCAAGCTAATGATGTATCACAGCAGTGATGGATGTTTTTCTAGAGGCATAACTGTGGTAAACTCCTGCTGTGCCCTTGACATGACACGCTATATCAAACTTTCCATTAACTACTGGCCAGCAAACTTAAAAGGCACATATCAACACTTTTACAACTTTTTCTGTTCATCTGTGTTCAGCCTTGTAGTTCACAATAGTTGCATTCATTCCCATGGGCACAATCGAGAATTACGGCAAATAAAATACAGAATAAATGGAGGGGGGTATAAATGAAGCACGTGAATGCCAAAAATGTTATGAGTTATGAGCTTAAGAGTGATGATACACTGAGAATACCAAACTCCAGCATGATATAAGGTCCACCTAAGATAACATAAGTGATAGGATAGTTTCAGGTTTGTGTTTGAGCTCCAGTGAAAGTGAATCTTAACACAGTGATTTATAAAGGAAGTATAGAGGAAGTTGGGAGAAATGCTTTAGTGCAGCGACTCGGAGACTTGGCAAACTGGGACTCTGTGGAGGGATGTAAAAGCACTTTTCATGAACCAAGTCTCCCAGCGGCAAGTGACTTGTAACAAAAACAGTATCAAATTGAATTTGATGCTTTCTGAATGTCTATTTACAGAAGGTACAGGGACTTCTAAGCAAAACTAGTGTGTTGGCTAATGCAGCTTTACTTAGTTTATTGATGTATCCTGCCCCTTTTTAAACAATTGGTAAACTGAAGATTAAATTTAGCACTTAAACATTTTTACAGTTTTCTGATAAGTGATTTCTATTACAGTTTGACTGGCATTGTTGTACTGATGTGCAACGGCATTCATCGCTACATTCCTCCCAACAACTAATCAGTACTACAGAGACCAGCAGTGATTGTGCAAGTTTCACTTTTATGCACACAATCAATTTGTATTTTATTTAGAATGACTCGACAAGACACTGAGGACACTACATAGTCTGTCATACCTCTCACTCTATCTGCAGTTTTCAACAATACATTTAGTCCTAAACATCACTTAAAGCTAATGCTGCAAAAGTTGTCCATACAACTTGGAAACTGATGCAAGTTTCCAAGTTCCATCAGTCAGGGAATAAATGGATGCTTAAGAAAAAAGAGGGAAGAGAAATTGAAATATTTTATAAAAGTGACTCATTGTGTAAAAGGATTTTGGAAATCTAGATGTCACCAAATGTAAATATGCCTTGAAAGGATTTATATAAATACAACTGACATCAGCAACTCATGGAAAAGGTCACAACGGTTAAAAAATAAAATAAAATGCACCTGCTGAGAAAAACAAACTGACCAGCAAAAACTCTGCAAAATATGAGTAATGGTTAGAGAAAGTTCAACACATTCTTTTTAAAACTGTCTGAGTTGACTAATTTATTTCCAGTGTGCACTGTTTTCTTTAAACTTGACCAGACCTCATGCACGTCCTGAATTGCAGTGAACCAGGTCAGAAACATCATGGGGCTGAGGGTTTTTTGTTGTTGCTTTGTTTCTCTGGAGTTGCGGTAGAACAGTCTTTCTGCCCAAACCACAAAGCTGCAGCAGTCGGATTTCACACATACTGTGTTTGTCACGTAGCTGATAACACTCCTAGAGATGGCTGAATTTGATTGATGATTAAAACTTTTGTCAGAAAGTTGTCACATGCACTTTCTTTGTGATTTTAACCAACAAATCTGAACAACTGGACTCATTTTTATCCCGAACTTTGCAAAGATCCCTCGTTCTGATTTAAATCTGGAATTTCAAAACAAATCATGATTTACTTTGGCATTACAGTACCTTTTTGTTGCAGCGAAGTGAGCGTTCCCCAGGCAGATCCAGGGTAATTAGAACAGTGGTGAATGATAGAATGGAAGGCAAACACACACATGCACACACACATTTATATAAGAACCCACACAGGTCATTACATTTACCACTAAGCATCTCCATAAGCCCAAGTGGGCATATCTGACATATCCATCTGCTCTGGCAGGATCAGTCTGGATCTACCTCTGACTCCCTAAATATGGGTAAGGGGTATGCCAGCGGTAACTTTGATGGAGATGTGAGATTGTAATAATCACAGGGTTTGTCACAGAGGAAATAAACCAGGGGTATTATTTTACACCCATTTTCATATTTTCTGGAGCATCATGCCACTTGTAGTTTATTTACATGAACCAGAATTATTTTCACTTTAGTTTAAATTCTTGTCAGTTTTTTACCTCCTTTTACATGGCTTCACTGAACATGTGTTTCTGTAAGAGCATCAAACATTGTTTTTCACAGTTCTTTGAAGACCTTTATTTCAACAGTCAATCTGGATTAGAAACCCAATTTATGTTTACCTGATTAACTACAAAATTTTAGTTTTAGCCGTCTAGCAACGCTTATAGAATCAAAAATTCACTTATTTAGAGCCTGACAACACAAAGTAGGCTAAAGAATGTCAAAAAGCAAGTAATCATAACCTGATATAAAGAAATTAAAGAAACTATCTAATGTTAGTCAGTGTGAACTGGGTTGCAAAGCCATGTCTAAAGCTTTGGTCCACAAAGAAACCAAAATGAGAACAACTATTACCAGTGGAGAAAACATGAGGAAAAAGTGAAGCAGTGGTGAACCTTCCCAGTAGAGGTTGGGCTAAAAATATTACTCTAAGAGTTCATTGATGACTCATGCAGAAGGCCACAAAAAAAAACCCAAAAAACCCCAACAGAATAACATTTGAAGTCTTGCAGGCCTCCCTCCCTCACACCAATTAATGTCGATGTTTAAAATTCAACAACTGTTAAATTTTTCACAACAAAGCATTTCAGAAAGAAATTATACCAACAGTCAAACATAGTGGTGATAGTGTGATGGTCTGAGGCTGCTTTGCTACTTCATCACCTGAACAACTTGATGTGATTATTGTACGCTTTAAATCTGCTCTCCAGCGGTACTGTTTTAGGAAAGTCCATAACAGTTACATGCATAATCTGTATTGCATGCACTGAAGAGATTACTACTGTGGGCACCCAAAATGGGTTTATTTATTAAGGTCCCAACAGTTAATTCTTGTCTGTTTTGTCACTGAAAACTACCCCTTCAAGCAATTTTTATACTCTTTTTGTCCCTATAAGCTTGCCGACTTAGGAATGTTTTCAGTTTGTTTATCTTGCATATAAAACCATCATTTCTAGTTTTTGATATCTTACATCATGTTACATCTGCTCACACATACACAGGGGTTCCTTTGCATCATTGGCCTTAGGTCCCAGTCTGTAACCCTGCCTCACCAAACCTTTTTCCTTTCCCAGGGGAAAGCCCCTATGTGAAAGAAGAAATGGGGTGTAAAGGGCACCAAGTTCCCACTGGATCTCCTCCTCCGTGCCCCATCTGTGCCCAGTCCGTGCCACTGTGTTTCAGCTGCTCCAAAAGCTGTGTGCTGGCTTGAGGATGCATGTACTTTTAATGCTGCCCTCTCTGTACATTCTGTGGGTTAAGCAAAAAAAAAAAAAAAAAAAAAAAATCTGATGTGGCACTGTAATTAAGCTGCCATTAATTGTTTTGCCTTGTCCCCAGTGGCACCGCTCAGACTTAGGGGGAAGGAAAAGGCAGATTAATGGGGCTGATGGTCTCTACGCCTTACTGAACAACTAAGCACAGTGAAAGCGATTCTTAATTACTGCCTGTTGCCTCTAAATTACCCAAAAGTCATCTCTGACAGGAAGCTAACTAGCCCCTAACAGATCAGATGTTTCTATAAATGCTGTAGTCTGATCAAAACCGTGAGGTATTAACTTTGCATAATTTCTGGCAACTCGTTTTTGAGATTTAACCGCAGCAGGTGTTTGAGTCTTGCCTGTTTGCCATTTTCACTGTAGCCGGTTTCTAACGGCAGCGTTTTCCACAAACACTGCGCTACATCCAAATGTGGAATCTCAGGTGGTTTCCTGCCTTGGCGTGAACAGAATCAAGACAATTTATATGCCTCATATTATATGACATGTCAAATTTTCACTGCCTGAAATACTCTTTCCAGTCTCACCAGCAGCCAGTGTGAATGTAAATACAGAAGATATCGATGAAAACAAAGCGAAGGGAAAAAATGTGCTGCAGGACAGAGAAGAAACCCCACAAAGTGCCCTTCTATGGCTGGTTTTCGCAGATTTTGCATTTTTGCGGTAATGGAGTCCTATAACCATATACAGGCACTTCAACTCACACAACCTCATATTGCGCTGGGTGGGTCACCGCCCTTGCAAAGTCTGACCTCAATAGGCACTTGTGGTGAATTATTGTTTGCAAGTGGAAACTTGGCCAGATAATCTTCCTGCTGCTGGCTCAGGGCAGGGTGAGACCACTGTCTCCTGGCCTGCACGCGCACCCTGTGCACATAGCTTTTGTTTTGTCATCTCTACTTCCAGGTCACGCTTATTTGCTGACTCTTTACCTTTTTTTTTTGTTTTTTGTCGTTTTTTTTTTTTTTTTTACAATAACTCCTTGTGTTTGCACTTTATCTTTCTTTATCTGCTTCTCCTCCTCCGTCTCGGTTTCCCGCCAAACCTACTACCCAACAACTCTGGTCTTTATCCTTGAAGGCCATTCACCTCTCCGCGGCTGTTCCTGCCAGTGCCGAGCAGTAAATTCCTGGGCTGGTAGGAAACACAAACATGCACAAACCAAGGGGTGAGCAGTTCAATCAGAAGGGACCCTTCATCACCCCCCACGTCTCCTGTTTCTCCAGGCATTCATTCATACAAAGAGTCTTTGTGGAACTGATTCTGAGGGATTTTCTCGAGATCTCATTCCACATGCATCATATGTATAATTCGCGTGTTTGTGTGTCTGGTTGCTTTGCCAGTCAGCATGGTGTGAATGATGATCATATAATTGGGGTCTCCTTCAGCAGACATAAACCAATGTTTGAACCAAAAGAAAAATGTGATTACAGTGATTGTGGCAGACTAATGACATGTTGGTTGAAGAGGGTTTATTATTAAAATGATGATGACCCATCCTTAATATAAACTTTGTCTGACTGATATAGCCACTGCTGTGGTTGAATGTGACTGAACAGTTTAAGGTGAAGCCATTTAAGACTCATGTCAGCAAGATGATATCGTATACAAACTAAGAAGTTCAGAGCACAGCAGTGTGCAAAAGGATTCATATAACGTAAACTTTATTCACATTTTGTCTTTATGCAATCATAAACCTTAGTTGTTTTGTTGGACAGATCAATACAAAGCAGCACATATTTGTGAAGTGGGAGCAAAAATGCAGTTTGTTTGATCTTTAACAATGACTCAAAGTGTGGCATACAGTTGTTTTTATCTCTTTTTATCTCCATTGATAACACACAGTTTCATTAAAAGTCAATGAACAGGGGGCACACAGGAGGTCAGGGATAAGGTTTTGGAAGTTTAAAGGAAGATTTATTTTAATGGTTGTCCATCCACCAGGGGTCTGCAACATTTGGTAGTTTACATCTTGCACAATAACTCTTAACAACTCTTAATATTTTCTAACAGTTAAAAAATAAGAATGTCTTAGTCAAGAATTTAAGTAAAATTCTGTGAAGTTTTAACTCAAGGTTTGGAGAAAAAAAAAACTTTTTCAAGGCACAGTGTCAGTGAAGAACTTCTGATTCCCAAACCGTCATCGGTACTGATTCTTGAAAATATGCAACACTATTTTTACTTTTCCTTTTCAAAGGAGGAAGCTGCCCCTCTCGCAGCCTCTACGTCAAACTCTGTTCCACATTGCTGAGCCAGTGGAAAATCTGATGTCTGCTCAAGAAACAAAGTGGTAAAGAAAGATTGGCTGACCAAAGGGCGAAATGTTCATACAGCACGTCTTCACTGATAAGGACCGGCTTATGTAACCCAAATAATGAGGCATCTTCTTGTTCCCATTTTCCACTTGCCTCGAGGCACATGATTTCCATGGGCATTTCCAACACAGTAGAATTTATAGTTAACTATTTGGAAATGACAGATTTTGAGGCTTCGTTTTTCCATTCTTTTTGGCTTTTCCATTGTGCTTTGTGCAAACATCTTCATCAATTCAAAGCCGAAATGCAAGTAGGATGTTGCAGCGAAGTCATTCTTGGTTAGAATAGCAGACGCATTCATGCTGTGTCAGTTCGAGACACTTTCCAACTGAACCTGCAATTATTTGTCAAGCTATCTCGTCTCATGGTGTGTAGAGCTCTACCCCAGCAATTAAAGTTCTATGTTAGGAGCAAAAAAAAAACAAAACTAAACATGCATACTCACCACAAAAGCAATCTTGGTGCCTACAAAAAAATATTCTAGACTTTTTAGTTCTCCACCATTATCTTAAAAACCATGTGATTCTTTATCAACAAAAAATATAAGTTTGTTTTGAGCGTGTTTGTGATTTACTCTGAATGCGTCCACCAACCCCCTAAAGTTTTGGCATGCCCCATCACGAATGCTTACTCAGACTGCATGGACAACACATTTGCATGCACAAAGGATGGTGGCACTTGACATTTACTGTAGTTCACGAGACGCTCCAGAGCATCTGGCAAATTTCCACAGAGAAACTGAGTCAACAGCAAGGTTCACGACAACAGTTGTGGAGGGAAACAATCAGTCTCGACCAATTTAAAAGCAACATGGCTCTCGAAGTGTTAAGTGTCAGTTGAAAATATTTTTATCTGGATTTTGTAAGTCTTAAAAAAGGCAAACTGCAAATATTTATGAGGGCTCATCTTCTACCTTAATTCTATGAGTTAAAACTGTTTAAATGGATTAAAATTGAGCTTGAAGAGGCTAAGCCAGTGGTTCAAAAATGTTTTGTTACAAGGATCAGATCTACAAATACTAAGAACTAACTGTTTTTCAGAAAGGAGAACATATGTTCTCAGCTCCTTGCTGTATTTGATTGGAATAATGATTTCTTTTCTCTTGCAGAATATTCTACCCAATTGGCAGTAATCACAAATGATGACAATTGGGTGCATCTCCTCAAATTTACAGAACATGACTGAGAACCGAGAACATGATTAGATTTGGTTTGATGTTTTTCCCAGATCCCATATTTGAATTTCATAGGTAAATAATAACCATAAGCACTTGTTCTTGGTTCACTGTTGTCTGTTTCAGTTTAGCTAAACATTTGTTGAAATGTTTTCCTCTTTACATCGTGTTTAGGGTTGTTTTCTATTTCAAGCGTAGCTCGTTTTTGGGTGAAAAGCATTTTTATGGGGGTGGCATATTACCTCTGCATCAAAGTTTATAAGCTTTGTGTACTTTGCAAATTGTTCAGCCAAAAACAAAATGCAATCCAAGTACCACAGAACAAGAACCTTGGAGCTAAACTGACCAAGCAAACAGTAGCAGCCCAAGGCCAAATCCAACTAAATAAATCTATTTTTAAAACGGAAACCAAAAACATTGGTGCCTGACAATAAGGAAAGTGTTACGGAAAACTAACAAGTTCTGCATGAGGAGCACTGTTGACATTTAGATTTTAATGGCCTCCGACAATCACTTAAATTATTGCTTCCTGCCTGTTTTTCTTTTTTTTCTTTTTTCTTCTTTTATCTTCAAATTAAATTCCGCTCATGCACTTGTTGACTTTGTGGTCAGTTATGAGATTAGGAGATCAGGACCATAGATGTCAAACAGCTTATTGTCTTAAGTTTCACAAGTACTGGGAACAGGCCGCTGCTAGTTTAGCTAAGACTGAAGATCACAAGTTAATTTTGTTAATCTGAGATTTTTAGGCGATTATGTTTCTGCCAGTGAATAAAACTCGATATACAGTCAACTCTTTTGTGGCTAAAAAGCAGCTTGTCTCCCACACATGAATTAAAAACACCCCTCTTAAAGTCTGCATTCGTCTTCTTGCTTTCAGTTACTTCCATGAGTTCTGCAGTATTTGAGCGTGGGATAAAACAGGAGGGATAATGGAGGAACTGACAGACTTATAGGGAGAAAGACAGAAAACGGGCATCTTCACTGTTTTGGTTGGAGGCATCTGCTCAGGGTTAGCTGACATAAAACTGTACAGACTGGCACTTTGGAAGCCAACTGAACCGCTGAGGGTGAGATATATAAAAAAAAATAGGAGCGGACATAAAAATAGATGTATGCTTTATCTTTTATGCCACCACTTTGAAAACCTTGCAAATGAAGCCGTGCAGATCAGCTGAGGCTTGCATCACTGCTGCTGCTTGTGAAAAGGAAAACATCAGAACATGAGATGGACTTTGCTGAAGTTTTAGAACAGGAAACTGACAGTTCAAAAGGCACACTGGCGGGTACCTAACGCATTCAGGCTTGACTGGCTCCAGCCTTTCACAGTTTGTTCAAAAGTTTATTACATCTTTTTTTGCTTATCTGTGCAACTGGTAGTTCCTCATTTTGCTTTTCGCTAAGCCATAGAAGTCGAATCACACAGTTATTGCGCAAGACTCCCCAGTGGGAAAAAAAAAAGAAGAAGAAAAAAAAACCTTTTTTCCTATTCTGCTTCTATTCCCCTTTGACATCTATCTCACACAGGAATTCTGAAGTGAAATTTTCCAGTGTCAAGTTGTACGTACACAAGCACAAACTCATTGACCTTTTCATCTGAAAAGATATGTGGTTCTGTAGACTCAGGGCTTTTGTGTTAATGATAAATCCCATTATGTTAAAACAACTCGTGTAATACACAGCAGTTTAACCTTAGTTAAAGTTTGTTTTCTATTGTGGGATCTTAAACCGATCTAAGAGAACCTAAAATTGGCTCACTTAGCCAAAGATCATTTCTCAAGCTTGATCTTTTTGTGAATAGAATTATTTTTCTTTTGCACATTTTGAACTTGAATTTTAACTTTCATTTAAAAAACATAAATTCTTCAACTGTTTTGGACTTACAAATACACCCTCAATTGATGGGTAAAGGAAGCAAGTGAGATTATAAGTTAATTTATTTCAGTAAATCAATTCAGAAAGTAACATTTTAATACAGATTCATTACAAACAGTAATTTTTCATGCATTTATTTCTGTTAGCATTGTGATTGTAGGTTACATTGATGATGGAAACCCACTTTGTTTTCTTTAAAACTTAAGTGAATGTTGTATAAGACCAATCTTTTTTTTTTAAATACAGAAATACTGCGTAGGCTTTCCACAAAAAGGAGAACCTGACAGTTAGCCTCAACAGAAAATCCCTTCCCTCGAGGCTAATCTACAAAAGACCTTTGTTTAAAAACAATTTAAAAATTACTGTTTTTTCAGGCATATTCATGGAAAATTAAGTGGAAGGGGAAACTTGTGGTAGAAAATCATGCACAAACAGGAATGATTGCTGCATTAAAGAGGTTTGCATGAGTGATTTAAGACCTACCACAGATACATCTGTTCTCATCACGTCCTCTATAAAACTGAAAATGAAACACATCAACTCAGTTCTAAAGATCCTACATGCATCTAAGAAAATATACTTTAACATATTTTGATGCCAAGCCACTTTATTAACAACAAAAGGATTTTAAAGACCTGTTATTGGTCTTTCAGACTGTTGAGGTCTTCCTGTCCTAGTCTTCTCTGCATCTCCACTGTCAGAATCAAACATGGAATAGCAGCATTCAACTTGTTTGGTCTTCTATCTGGAAAAAACTTCCGGAAAAACTGCAAAACTGCTGAAACATTGACTTACCTTAAATAAAGGATCAAATGTTTAGATTGAGCAAATATGTTTGATTAATAATAAGTGGAAAATAAATTAATTATTAACTGGATAGCAATTTTTCATTTTTATTCTCTGACTGTATCCATTCAGTAATGGCTTATTGTAAGCCACAATCATTGCAATTAACAGAAATAAATGCTTAAGTCATACGAGTTTTTTTTTTTTTTTAATTGAATAACTGAAATAAAATAAACTGTTAAATCATATTCAGATTTTTTTGAGACGCAGGCACCTGCAATGATTCCTAAGTGTAGAATACACTCGCTCAGTTAGTGTTTGACTGGTAGCTGAAGAGATTGACGGCAGCTCAGATTGTTACTTGGCGCTGCTCTTCGTGCTGCAGTGACCCAGTCAGGGTTATGTTTGCCGAAAATGCTACTTCTCATGAGTTCTGGGTAATCGCGAATAATGCAGGCATTCAATAGGGAGCAGGGGGAAAAAAACAAAAAAAAAACAAACGCGCTACATCATGGAAACAGTGACGTCAGGTTTGATTAGGCGTTGAGGGAAGAGCCTTGTGTTGCAGACAGCAGGACTGCAGAGACAACACAGTGATCTTTCTGTGTGTGCTTTTCACTGGCTGCCTTAAATGATGGAGGGAACTGCTCAATAATCCTGTTATTATAAAGCGACACGGGAGCGAAGAGGGAATACGAGGGGATCATGACGTAACCGTTTCCATAGGCGACTGATATGCTGGCTCGACCAATGGGAATCCACACCATTGGTCTGTACCCATCCTCCTTTTGACGTGGATCACATGTCCCTGGCGGTGTTGTGACAGCAGGGAAGTCGGCAAAGCAAGATGATTCCCCACAGTGTACTTCCGCCTCCGTTTAAATCTACTTTTGAGAAATGTTTTCGTTCGTAAGTGTTCCCTTACAATTATAAATCTAGTCTGGACAATGAAATCAATAAATTAGGTTGAACATTTCGAAATCCAAGTATTAATTTATCCTCAGAGGTGGATGGAGTGCAGCGCATGAACAAACTCAAAATGGGGGGAAAAAAGAGGCTTACACTTACAGTATAGCGAAGTGTTTTTTTGTTGTTGTTTTTTTAATCTAAAAACATTTTTTTATTTATATTTCTGTTTATTATTGGATTTTCTAAGTTAATTGTATACATTTATTGATTTACAGTGTGGTAAAGAGAGTTATGCACCAGTTTGCCTCTGCTAAGTAGGTTAGCTTTCGATATTGGAAATTTTAACCATTTTAATGGAATTAAAACAAGCACACTCAGTCACTTTGTTCACTTTTAGCTCAATTGTAGCGCCATCCGTTTTCATAACTGCACTAAATGGTTTTCTGACGAGCGGCCGTCGAAGGGGAACTCTCTTGACGCATTAGAAGTCTTTGGTTGTGCCTGTGACAACACAGTGGGCGGGGCCTTACCTCAGATCGGGGCAGAGAGTCTAGTCTTTGGTGAGACTGAGGGGGAGTGAAGAGAGAAACGGACAGGGATTGCTCTCCAGAAAACGGGAGTAAGTAAATTTTTCTGGTTTATTTCCTTAACAGGGTGGCAGAATGACCACGTGCTAGGAGAGGCTTCCAGGTGTTCGGAAGCTGCATTCAAAACCAGGTGCTGTAAAAAAAAAAATCTTCATTTTGGGTGTGCAGTGATCAGCGAGGGCCAGCGACTGAAAGGGTAACTGCCTACTGTACCGAAGCTAACACCGTTAGCTATCGTTATATCTTGGTTCGATACTGACATTGGGCGTTTCATTTGCCAACCCCAGGTGGCTAGTAGTAGTCGGCGAGGATGCTGCCATCTTCTATTTGCTTGTGCTTAATTTTACCTGACTCCTACTCAGCTCTAGTGTAAGTTTTTGGACTTGTCAATCAATAAGAAGCACATTTTTGTGTGTATTTCCCCTCATTACAACCAGTATAGGCTACGGCATGTGAGCTAGTCGGCTAACAGTCGAATGTTGAACGTCAGCCAGGAACGGCTTTTTAACGTGTGTTAAACGTTAACGTTAAACTCACGACGATTACTTGCTTCCTTTAACGGTTCGTGTACCGTACACTCGCTAACTGCGCTTTAAGCTGAACATTTCCCGTGAAATGTGTTGAAATTTAATGGGTTAAACAAATTAACACTAGGCTACTCCATGTAACGTTGTCTGACTCAGTTAACGTCTATACATGGAGGCAATTTATGTTAGATATACAGTGTTGCCGTTGCTATCTTGTAAATTCGGGGGACAGTGTTCTGTGGATTCCGCGTTCAGCGCAGTCCTCGCAGCTGTCTGTCACCCCAATGCAGCCGTAGTAAACTTGTTTTTGTAGAGGAATAATCAGCATTATTATTATTATTATTATTATTATTATTATTTTTTAGATATGCTTTCACTGATAGCCAACACGTCGAGTCCCTTCTCGAGCTGCCCCCCTTTTATTGCTTTCCGTTCAGGTTAACGTCACCCCTACCGAAATGTTTTCTGCTCCTGGCAATCAACCGTTATTTAACGGTTGAGTTACGGTCAGCGCTGCAAAATAACATTTTGGGGAACATCGGACCTTGAGACAGCCACCCTTAAAACTTCTTCGACTTAATGGAAGCAATAGTATCGTATAGATTATCTGTCGAAATTGAAGTGGACTGCAGCCACCGGGCACCTTTTGGTGTGCAGTTGAAGGGATCACTCCTTATCCAATTAAAAAGCACCCGGGCTTGCTTCAGCGCCAGCGGTGTCCCCCTGTGCTGCGGAGCAAGCCTCTTTGTAATCACCCTAAAATGCATGTTTTTTTTACGGTTAAAATGTTACCCTGCGTTTCCGTTATCTACGGTCTTTAAGTCATGCTAGAGCACAGCAATTATCTGTGGACTCATTACATAATTTGTAATGACAGCCAAGCCAGAATGTCTTGAGGTTTTATTATAGAAATGATAAACTACTTGGATTTAGTGCCAGTCCAGAACAGGAAGGTCTGAATTAGACTTTACAATGCTCTAATAATAGCTTTTAGATTAATTTATTGTCTTTCTCAGCAAGCAGAAATTTAAAAGTTGTTCATTGATTCACTCAGATCATCAGTCAGATCCTGTGAGCTCTTTGGCTTCATACTGTCGCTGTCTGTCACTCAGCAAAGCCAAAACGATCACTTTTCTTATTTGTTGCAGTACAATCTCTTTGTTGTGACTTAGGATGGAGAACTCAGCTCACCTTGACAGAGTAAAAAGACAGCAGTCGCTCCATTTGCTGCTGTTTTTCTTTAAAACGCCTGATTACTACTAATGCGAGGCTTTGTTTTGGAAGTTACTCATCACACCAAAGTGAATTTGGGGATTTTACAGAACAATTGTTTTAAAGTAGTAGGGGTGTTGTGTCTGGAATCAGGCCGCTTGAGTGTCATGGTGATAACCTTGAGGAGAAATGCAGCAGTTACATTCTATTAAGACAGAAATTTAAAGCAAATTGTGTAACATAAAGTAAGTGGTCATACAATATGAAAATAATCTAACATGTAAATGACTTTCTTTTTATTATTTTGATATAGTTATGACAGCCAAGATAGAAAATAAGCACCATATATGTAGTTTTTGAGTCCTTGTTGGTAGATGTTTCAACTAATTCAGGTCAGACAGTTCTCACTTTTCAAACAATGCTAGGGCGAACTACTCATGATGAGATGGAGAGTTGGTGATCTCATGTTTTAGTGTCACGTCTCAAATTTACATCGTGAAAACAATCAATATAAAAAAAGAAAAAAGCATAAATCTTCATTTCTAAGTGCTGAGTAAAGGGTATTGTTTTAAAAATCCTGGTCATCTTATGAGTAAGGGGACATTGAGTCATGTAAAGTAGCACTGGAAACTAAACACAGTGTGTTGTTGTTGTTGTTGTTGTCATGACAGAATGTATGGTACCATGAGACAGAATGTATTCAGGATCTCATGTACTCGTGTTGGGAGTTTTGCTTATCTGTTGGTGGAGACTGTAGGGCCAAGGTTATTCCTAGCAGTGGTATTATGTTACATGTCTTTCGAGTTACCCATTACTACTCATTCATTCAAATCTTTAACGTATTTTTGTAGGCATGTCTGGTGGGTTGGTTTCTAATGTTTTTGAAGTAAAAGGTCTATATTTGAAGGAAAAGGAACAATGAATACAACTCCAATGATATATTCAGAGATGTATTTAGATTTAATAGTTTTTTTTCCCCCCAGAGTATTTACATATTTAACATGTTTTTGTTACAGTATTTTCGGGGGAAACATCTGCCTTACAGCATCACAATTGAACAGAATTAAAGCTCTTTTAAAGTGAAAACTCTTGAAATCCAAGCTTCTTAGTTCTCAAATATTCATATTGTGTGTCAGGTCACAGAAAAGTGTGCAGCAAACATTTTCTGCGTGAGCTGTCAGGTGGAGCGGCCATCACAGCATTGGATTAATTTCATTCAGCGAAACACTGAGTGCAGGTGGATGTATTAAATCCTTTTGTGTGGAGTCGAGGTGTTGTCCACTTGAACAGGAATTTATTTGTAAAGTACTCTCATGAAATCTGTTATGTCATAGCACTGAGTGCTGCTTGCTGTCATTTTCCATCACCAGTGTTGTTGCTTTTTAAGAAATTAGTCCAAACCCAATGCTTTAAGGAAAACAACAAGCACAGTGTTGTTGTTTTAATTATTTCAAATGTTAGTTGTAACATATGAGATACTTCAATTCCTATGACCTTGAGACTCTGCAGATTTTTCAGAAAACGGCTTGTGTGACTCTGGTTTTCGCAAGACTAGACACATTGTATAAAGATGACGCTGGCATCGAAGTACAGTGTCATGGTCGCCCTGTTGGACTGTAATGAAGTGATGCTTGTGTCAACCACCCACCACTTAGCAGGGTCCAGTCCCCACGCACACACTGACACACTGACACACGGAACAATTCACAGTGGATTATGGGAGAAGTTGAGTAAAGCATCCCTGAAACCATGACGATTCAAGTGCTGTGCTTCACAGTTCTGGTGTTCTTTTACTGGAATGTTGTAATTGGTTTATGCCAAACATGTCCTCTGTTGTGGTGTCTAAATAATTCAATTTTAGATTTATTTGGGGGGAAATAATGTTGTTCTACGTGTCTTATTGTCTATGCTCTCTTTGGCAGTAGACTTTGACGGGGAATGTTGGAATAAAATGAAGAAATTTCTTTCAGGGATTTGCAGCTTGACTTGGAGATGGTGCTCTCAGGTTCTTTGAAAATTACTTTTTAGCAAATAACTGAATAGTTTTGACAGCTTCTCATTTCTTTTTTGATGTCCCGTGCTTAACCACATTGATTATTTACAAGATATTTTAGTCAAAGGGTTCAGGAAATGGTTTACTCATTTGTTAATTCAGGCTAAGTAGTTTGACGATAAAAGAGATTTTTCTGTCACTTCAGGAAACAATTACCTGTTACCCCAGATGAAAGAAATGCCGGAGAGCGGCGAATGTGTTGCTGATGACACCTCTGACTGTGTGCACTCATCGACTGGGTGCCTGACAGCTTTTTCAGACCTGTGGAGAAGTTCCAGTCTTCGGGGTGAAGCAGCACTCCTAGCTGTAAGCAAGGCGGCGCAAGGAGGGCTGGGTGTCTCTGCCTGTGCCCTCCACATTTACATGGCGTGACCCAGTTCAGCTACGACTCGCTGCAGGGGAGGGGGTGGTCTGGGCGCAGCTAAAAATACCACATCTCGCATTAGGCAGCTCCTTGGCAGAGGGATCCCTAGAACTGCTATCCTCGACTTTCGCCGAGTTGTTGGCACGTGGAAATGTTCAAACTGCCAGAGGGTTTTCCTTAGCGTGGATGAGGAAGACCACTGCCATCCTGTCGGCTGGCCGGCTTTCTCTCGCGCAGCCTCTGGGTGGAGGAGGTCTTAGCGAATGTCTGATGTGAGATAACGCTCGAGAGTCACAACTCTTTGCGCCTCAAGGCAAGTCATCCGACAGACACGCGAGGCCAAGGCAGGGAAGGGGTTAACTCCAGCCACTGTCATTCAACCATACCACGCCAGCTGTTGGCTTGGAGATCCAATCACAATGATTTTCCACTGTTGTGACATGTGACCCGCTCTGCAACCCTAAACTGAAGCGGCACAGCAAATGTTGGCACGTCTTCATCTTGGCATTGTTGACGCTTGTAAAGTGTGATCATGTAAAAGACGACTGATAAAGTAAGATAAATCAAATGGATCCAGGTTAATAAAACAATTAAGATTGCATTTATTTTTACCAGAAGAGCTGAGATCTTCACCGTTTGTATTGGAGTTTGTGTTACATTAAAGCTTTGTGGCACATCCTGTTTTATAAAGCAGTTGAAACTATTAAAACATGAAATCTGTTTTGTAAAATGATGCTGGATGAATGAACTGTAAAGTGCAACATAACAAAAATAGCAACCTTAACCACAATATTAAGGCAACCTCAACAAAGCACGAGCCACAAATATTCAACACCTTTTTTATGTGGTAAAAGGAGAAACCACCGTAAGAAGTAATGAGTCAGTCTAGGCAACAAGTTCAAGGCTGTTTTCTGGACATAGCCTGGAACGACCAGAAAGCCAAGAAAAATACTCAGCCATATTTTTCAGTGTGAAGCAAAACAGCAGTTGCAGGAGCGATGAGTTTCACTGAATTTGCATAAAAATATAAAGCATGTATGATGTGATAGAAAAGTGTTTAAAGCAGAAAATGAATAATTATTCCTAGGATACAACTGCCATGATGTTATCTATATAGATTTAATATTCAATACATAAGTTTTAGTTATTTTTGTAAACACCTAAATTTTTAATTATATGTGGTGAACCTTTAGTTTATTGTCCGTGGCTGTGTGTTTTTGCTACTGGAAATAATTGTGGATGTCCACACAATGGATAAATGTAGCAGCTTTCTTTCAGCCAGCTGACCAGTGAATTGCACCTGACTGTAGAGTCAGGTGCAATTCAGTCTTGTTTTTCTTCTATTTTTTTTTTTTCTTTTTTTTTTTTTTTTTTTTATTAAATAAATAATTTTAAAAATAAAAACATTTAAAA
>CAEFZX010005202.1:0-14047 GCA_903066825.1 Alfaro cultratus | reverse complement strand
GGAGCTTTGTTCAGTAAAATTTGATTTATACTGTAATAGTTCATGACTTGAAAATTATACTGACCATCATTTGCATTGACCATTTAGGAAAATCTGAGAAAATATCACTTGCATAATAATTTGGAACACAGTGTATAACTTGAATCAACTGTGCTGCTTAGAATATTTATTATTGAATATTGTGGATTCTGTGTACCTTCTTGATCCACTCCAAGCCTATGTAGTAACTTGATGACATTGCCCATAGGCTGGGCTTAAGTAAAAAAAAAAAAAGTCACATTTTTCTGTAGTGATAGTCCGTATATGTTTCAAACCATCTAATAGATCATAATTTCAAACGACCTATTCCAAATACGACATGGAGTCTTCAATAATCCTTCACCACAGAATAGAAGGTGACTACAACTTCCTTCAGAAAGGTTGGATTTTAACAGAACTGAACATAATTTCTAAGTCTTATTTTAATTGCCACCTAGTGGCTACACACGTGAATAGCGTGTAAGGCTCACTAAATGAATAGAAGTAGCAATGAGGAAAATTCATGCTCGTGAGAAAGCCTGGGTGGCATCTAGAGCAGGAGCTCCTCAGTGCTGCTTGACTTGTTTATGTCTTTTGTTCAGTGAATAAAACAGGGTTCATTTTTGTTGTCAACTGATTCTAAAGTTCTTCTTTAGATTCAGTTGAATGTTGAATGGACAGAATCTTAATACGGTGTATTATTTTATCCACATGACATTCTGTCAATAAAATGTTTTTTGGCTAAGAAACTTAAGAAAGGGAATAAGTCGCAAAAATTTGAATTCACCCAGAGTCAGATCCCTTGTTACTTCACTGTTTTTTGTTTTTTTTTCTTGTACTTCCTTGTGATATTGAAAAGCAGAGCAAACAGAGTTTATCCTTGAGTGCTTGAATAAAAATGAGAGGTTAGGGGAGAGAGAAGAAGCTACAGGTGACTCAGTTCTTTCCGTCCCTTTGTAAATGGGCTCTGCTCTGAGTCATAAGTCAGAGAGCCAGACAATGATGCGAGGCGTATTCTATTTACTGGCTCCCTCTCTTCTTCTCTCCATCACTTCTTCCTGTCTTTTGTTGCATCCGCGTTGAAGCGCCTGATCCTTTCATTCCTCCGTTCTTTTCTGCATCATGAGCCAAGGACCTCTCCCACCGTGCGGCTCCCAGAATGCTCTTTGTTAATGGCAAATCTTTTGCAGATTAATTTCAGAATGAGAGCAGGGAATAAGAGAATGAGAAGAAAGGAGGCAAGCCGACGAGAAGGACTAAGAAGGATTTTCTCTTTTTTTCGAGTGTGTTAATGGCCTTTTGGCGCCTGTGAAAGCAAAAGAAGGTTATAAGTCACATTAGCATATGGTAAATTTCTCTCTGTGTTCTCGCAGAACAATTAGGAAACCTATTTTATTAACTGCCCTTTACCTTTCTTCAGATGGAGCTTCAGCTAATAAAAAAATGTCATCCATGCTTTTTTTTTATGTTTTTGAACTCGTTTTGTCAAGCATAATTATATGAACTGCAACTTCTCGTTAAAATGTCCATTTAGGATTCTTCAGTTGCTATAGCTTTTTCAAATAATAATTTAATGGTTAAATAACAATTTAACAAAGCAAGTTCACTTATTGAGTTCAAGCCTGGTTTAGGGTTTTTTTGGATTAGCAGAATTGACATTTTTATTAACCGTAACCCTAGTTGAAAATTGTGGAGTACCTTTAGTCGACACCAGATGGCAGCAAAACCACGTCCCAGTCTTTTTTTTATATTCCTCCCTTTCCTTCCAGTGCTTTCCTCTATTCTGATCATGTATATTATCAGATAAAAAATAAAGCCTGAAATGTTCCTGGAACATATTAATGTCTTCTCCATCACCTTACCCTGTACAGTAACCTTTTATTGCCTCAATTGCTTTCATTCTATTGTAATTGGCCTTGGACTGACACAGTGTCATGTAACTTTGTGTCATAATGTTCAGTGACGTAAAGTAGATGCTGGCGTTCTTTGTCTCACCTACATTCTTACGGCTTGTGAGAGTACTGCTGTACTGTTACACAGGAAGTAATTAGGCTCATTTGCAACAGTAGACTGAGGAGGTTTTCGGTCTTCACAGTGGGCGCCTTTGAATTTCCAGACTTTGTGTTTTAGCTTCTATGCAGCCATTCATCAGTCTTAAAATTCCGCAGAATCCTGGGCTATTAAAGTTGGGCTGAGATGAGATGAACAACATCTGAAACATTACATATTTTATTTTCGGTTTAATCAGTGGATAGTTTGTTTAATATTGATACAGAGTGTCTATAAATGACACCTTTTTGACTCAGAAAGTTCAGAGCTAGTTATCTGTGCAATGCATGCTAGTATGACTTACTTCTAACCAAGTTTGTTTGGTTTTCACCTTGCTTTCTTCTGAACACATGCAACTATTTCTCATTGTTTGAGATGGTGTTTGTCCAATCATCTTGTTGACTTGTAAAGCAACAGTAAATTGTACCTAAAACCCTTAGCAGGATACTTTTCTGCCATAACGGTAGCAACATCTCAGTAACGGATCATTATTATGACTTTTGAAACAATGGCACATGAGTTTTAAGGAGCTACTTTTCTATCTTCCTATTGCAAGTTAGAAATAGGAAGTTATTTCCAAACCAACTAATATTAGTTTGTAATATTAGCACAAACTAATATTAGTTTGTACATGCACAATGTTACTTCTTTCTTTTTGCTGCTGCTTGTGTAAAATGTTCTATATGCAGAGGAATCATGTTTGCACCTGTTTTATCCTGACCCATGTTACATCTAGTTCTTCATTTTTTAACCTAGTATTTATATTTTAAAAGTTCAAAAAAACAAACAGACCTTTATATGCATTAATGTGCACAACGAAAACCATCTTGGCTCTACACCAGAAGCCAAGATGTACCTTTGCTCTTGGGGTTACGACCAATCAGCAGCAAGGAAGATGCATGGCGGTCTTAGATTGATTACAGCAGCTTCCCAAGCTGCATTTTTCTTCATATATTTTATATACCTTCATGCCAATACTGATCAGCAAATATATGAGGGTCTAATGTTTGAACTGTATCATTGTGGCCTTTGCTTGATCTGTCCCAGCCTTGTATTTAACATTCATGTTCAACAAAGGCCTTTACTCTGTTCCTGCTGTTAAATTGGGTTCTCCAGTGGTGGTTCTACTTTCAAGTTAGCTTGCTCTCCTTTTGCCAGCCAGCCTCTGTGGAATGAGCCAGATGTTTCCTCTGATTGGACAAACCTTCATCTTGTGTTTTTACCTGAAATCAAATAATCAGTTAAAGATTCTCCTGCTGATGGAGCGACAATGTTGTGTCTCCCTAACACTCTAGAGAAACTCATTCAGTCTCTGGTTGTGAAACAGCTGCGTTGAGACACACACACACACACACACACACACACACACACACACACACACACACACACACACACACACAGAATTGATACAAACAGAGACAGATGGGACACGCTTCATTATAGCATTACATATGAGCTGGTGAATTGCTTGATGTTTTATCATGTACTCCTCAGACTGCTTATTTAGTCCGACATATGGCAACACGCTGCTATTATGCCGTTTAGGTGAGTGAAAAAAAGGTCAGACGAGTTGTGTAAATCACATGTGTTCTGCTTTCATGTCAGTCAAGAACATTTAAACACACTACAGTAATTTAAACTGTTTATGCATGCAATACAAAGGAAACTAGTAACAAGTATGTCATTTTACAATCCTTCTCCTACAAACTTTAGGAGAGAAAATGTTTATCTCAAATGAAATTGCAGTGTTTTTATTTATTTATTTATTTATTTATTTTTTATTTGGCTATGTGGCATTAGAACCCAACCAAATGGCTTGGACCAGAGTGAGTTTTCATAATCAATGAAACATTAATCAGTAATCTGATGTGTAGTGACGGTAAAATGTAATGTTTCAATTGTGTTCTATAACTTGGTATTTTTGTGTTTTATGATGTAAAACACCTTGAAATAGCTTGTTGCTGAAATGTGCTATGCAAATACAGTATGATTTGATTTATCATGTTATTATAACCTTGTGAAAAAATATCACAGTTTCAACATAACATGGTATTTGTACAGAAATTTGTAAAAAAAAACAACAACAAAAAAAAAAAAAACTATTTGCTTTTATTTAAAACGGAAGAGCGACAGCACAGTGGTGCAGTTGTTAGCGCTGTTGCCTTGCAGCAAGAAGGTCCTGGGTTCGACTCCCGGCCCGCGGTCTTTCTGCACGGAGTTTGCATGTTCTCCCTGTGCATGCATGGGTTCTCTCCGGGTACTCCGGCTTCCTCCCACAGTCCAAAAACATGACTGTCAGGTTAATTAGTATTTCTAAATTACCCCTAGGTGTGAGTGTGTGTGTGCATGGTTGTCCTGTTTGTCTCTGCCTGCAACAGACTGGCGACCTGTCCAGGGTGACCCCGCCTCTTGCCCGGAATGTAGCTGGAGAGGCACCAGCACCTCCCGACCCCACTAGGGACAAGGGTGTAAAGAGAATGGATGGATAAAACAGAAGAGCAACCACCAATGTATTGGTTTTTATAGTTGTAATAATCATTTATGTTTCTGATAATGCTATTCGTATTACTGTAAGTGTTTGTTCCACGGGTTATTATACTTTTTGCTAGCAGGCTAATATTAGCTGGCTAATTAGTCAAACTATTTGCTCAGTTAGCTAGCTCTCAGTCAGCTGCTTGGCAGAGAGTGAGTAGCATTTACACATTATGACTGATTGTGTTTCTTGTGATCAGGAAAAATTTCCTAATAGTCCAGTGTGTCTATTCTGTACAGTGGTCACTCCGGTCATTTCTTTGTCATCTCTTTAAAAGCATTTTATACCGTAGGAGCAGCATGACAGAAAAGTTTGGACATTTTGACATTGAAATATTTAAAAACATGTGATAGCATTTAATGACTTATGCCTAATTTCACCACAAGTCTCATAATATTGACATTAATGAATTTGAAAGGACAATTGTGACACATCAACTAGCTGGATTTTATCTGCTAATGACACAAGAGTTAGCATCTGCCCCAGCTTACTGGTGCTAATCTGAAGAATTAGTTTTTATGGAGCCTTTTTAATCATTTTAGGTTGAAAATCATAACGATCTTTTACATGGTGAAACCTGAACTGGACAATTAGATAATTCTAGATGGAATAAAAATTCTTGAAAACACACTTTGACATTTACAAAACCAAAAAAAAAAAAAAGGAAGAACTTCTGTCCTTTTTATTTTTGGCATTTGGACCTCCTGTAGAGTATTTCATCCTGATTATAGATTAGTTAAAACTCAGAGACCTGTATTTGTAAAAATCTTCCATCTTGAGGTTTGTTAGAGTTACCAAAATATTGGTAAAATCTCATCTTGCTTTATTCTTAAAAACCCAATATCTCGTCTAGTGAACAGGATGCATCATTACATCCCTGTTACATAATAGTTACTCGCCCCTTGAAATAATACAGATTTTTCCAGGCCCATTTCAACATACTGATTCAGGATTGTTGTGCCAGACATTTCTGAGAACAGCCCACAGAATGGGTCCCGATTGACCGATTTTGCTTCTATGTCAAGGATTTGGTTGCACAACTAATCTTTTTTTCTTCTTAAGGATAGCTTAGACGGAACTGAAGCAGATAGCACATACTTACTGGCATATAATTGGGAGGAAAAATAAGTACAAAAAGTCAAGTGTGATAAAGAGGAGAAAAGGAGCCTGATAAGACTTGGGGAAGGAAGGGAAATGTTGAAGCTGAAAAAGGAGATGGCAGCAGTGGCATTGAAGCAAATAGCATGAAGAAGGTGAATGACTGGCTGGATGGACGAGGAGGAAGAGGAGGAGGTGAAGAAGGCTCAGGTAGGAGATAAGCTTGCTGTTGTATCAGTAATTGTAATCTGCAGAAGCTGACATGGGTTTGCATGTAAAGCCATTAGGGCAACTGTGTGCACAAAAGCTCGTTTTCTACAACTGCAACATCTGATAGGGAGGTGAGACAACCTGAAAAGTAGAAAGGAAGGCAGACAACAGGGGAATTTTGAACTTGGTTTATGTTTTAAATTGGCATATTAAGAGAAAAAAAAACATTTTTGAAAGATAACTCTTTACGGTTCAGTTTTTGTTTTTTTTTTCATTCCAGTACGTGAACTTGAAGAAAGCGTGCATTTTTTACTTGTGTACATGTTTGTGTCTTTGTGTGCTTCATCTCAGCAGATGAAGAGCAGTTAAAGACAGGAACCGTACAGATGAATAGGAGGAGGAGCAGGCAGGAAGGAGGAGGAGAAGAGGCCGGTGGCCCATTTTATTCCACTGTGTTTTCTGTGTAGCTGCCTGGCTGTAATTATCAGTTCGATTATTATTGAGTGCTAATTCACTGCCTCGCCGGGAGCTATGTGTTAAATAAACGCAGCCGAGTAAATAGATAGTGGGGCAGAAAGATGCAGTGGGAGAACAGACTGCCGCTGCTATCAGATGGCATCACAGCACACAAACTAGCCACAGGGGAAGACAGAGATTTATTGGTGTATATTAATACGTGTCTGTCCCATGCCGTACTCGCGAGCCAAAAACATTAGTGTTCTGTGGCCATGCGATGTGCTGATGATCCGTTGGACAGTTTAACATTAACGTACTGACGCTTTCGTCATCAGTTCCTTCTGGACTGGATCTGGTATTTGGCCCTCCGTAGTTGATATCACTGTGGCATGTACCCGGCAGACACGCAGACTAACAACTCAACCATCCACCATCTGTTGTCCCTACAGCGCAATCTCAAAACTGCTGCACAGTATGCCTGTTGTAGATATGACTTTCTGAATTCCTTATGTTTGTATCTTTAGTTATGGTCTTTTATTAAAAAAAGGCCAAAAACTCTTGCTGCAAACAGCTCACAAGACCTTAACCAAATTGCCATGTGAATCTCAGTCTTGTTGTGTTACTCAGTATTTATTAATAAAAATGCTTACATTTTTGGTCAAGTTTTGAGGGAGCAGTTGCTGCATAGCAGGGTTTCTGCTGTTTTAAACAAAGACAAAGAGATTACAGACTTAATATTTCACCCTGTCTGGAGTTTCACTAAAATTGCAATCTCCGGTGAATGTAGATATTTATCCTAAACTTGAGATTTTTTTTTCTCTTTTGAAAGACTTCCAGCATTTCCAAATCCCTGTTATTCAGTGAATGAGGTTTGAAGCTCCAAAGGATAAAACGGAGGAATTTGGCTGTACTCTTTTTATCCTTCCTGTTGTCTCCTCAAAATGTCTTGATCTGTCTCCGCAAGTCACAGAAAATGCAGTGTTCTATTATAAAAAAAGTGACTATTCATTTTTCAAACAGGCAACTTTCAGTCGTCTTCCCTTAGTAAACCCATCCTCACAGAACAGTGTTATCAGCAAAATCTGGCAGAGCTTAGGTATTGAGAGTTTGCCAATTGGAAAAGATCATCAGATTTTAGAGCTTAGTAACTGAACAGTCAACATTCAGGAATTATTTAGATGAAAATCATCAATTTCAGGTCACCAGCCTGGCTGGTGAAAACTACTTCCTTGTTCGATGCTATTTGCTTTGTTCAGACAGTCTGGGCCTTCCGCTGCTGAGAAACTTCACCCAGTCCGTAACGTTTGCCCTGATGTATGTTCTGTGCAGGTTCGACCCTATGAAGCTTAAAGCAAATTCCCTCACTGTAAGCAACCATTCTCCACTGTGAAGAGAGAAGTGTCAATCTGAACAAGGCGGCTGCCAATGTTAATTCAGTATCAGGAAGCGTGACCAACACAGACCGACGGCTTCGTTTACTTCCCCCACTGCCATTGATAAAGCAACAAGCAGACAACAAAACAGCGTAGAAAATCAACGTTGTTGTTGTCATCTTCTCCAGTTTGCTGTTTGGCTTGGTTGAATTTCTACCAGAGAAATCCAGTTTAATGGGAGAAAGCCCAGACTGTGCTGTGAAGCGAGATTTGAATCAAGTGGAATTGCACAGAAACACAATGGCTAGGCTAGTCACCAGCTAATTTCTCTGTGCTTCTCTACCCCCAGTAGACAACAAGTCTAGGAAAACACTGGAAACGGCCTAGTAGGGGCACTTTCTGGTGCAAGGTTTACATCTTCCTTAGTGCCTCATTGTCATTTAGTGGAAGCATTACAGCATTGCAGCATTTTTCCTTTTCTGTAATGAAAATTATGACATTCTACCTTGTCTGTTGGAAAAACCAAATAGATTTGTTTTAATATTTACAGCCTAATGGCATTTCTATATTTCTTTTTTATTATTTGTCATTGGGCAAAACACAATGTGAAGAATTAGAACAGTTGCTGTACACAACTAACCTCCAATCCTGTGGATAGGTAAACCTGTTCAGGTAATCCTCCTCCGGTGTTATCATGTCACAGTTAATAAACTGCATGGCAAGGACTCTGGAGACTGATGTCAACATCTCAGAGAGGTTGCTAGGGCCACGCCACCGTGCAGCTGGTGCAGCTGGTGGCGTGACATTTAGACAGCTGCAGCCAAATCAGGGGGAGCAAGGAATGACCAAGCAGCGCTGACACACGTCTCACTGACTCCTTCCACATCTAATTAAGGACATACCCCAATATTATTCCCTTGCTATCTAACCGAGGATTCACATACTTTGAAAAAAGCATAGTAATTGTTTTACTCATACATTTGGACATCATTTTTGATTGTATTTTTTTAATATGGTGTTGCTAAAGGGGCAGTGTATGTGTCTGTATATATATAAAGTATGACTTAAAAGAAATATAACTTTTTGGGCTTCTGACTCTTTAAAAACTCTGGCTTCAGGGAGTCATTACAACATGACTTCTTTTACTAGTGTTACTCTGATAAGTAGCTCCTATAATGAGCTCAGCATATATTCAATTCTGCCAGGTGTTTGCTAATTTCTGCTGGCTAGTCTGAAGGAGCTGAGTGGGTGAGTCATGGTGGAGGACTGCACTGTCAGGCGGAAACTTGGAAACTGCTGCTCAGAGGAGGATCTTTTTCCTCGACGGGGCTGCTGGGTCCGCCCAGGTTTTTTGTGCAGCTGAATGGTTGCCATGGAGATGGAAGTATTTCTTAGACACGCATGAAACAATCAAGGCAACGCTCCAGGTATTATAACATGTAAAGTAAAAAAAAAAAAGTGATTTTATATACCACTGACCCTTTAATCATTTATCAGCTCACTAGTTAGGGTTAGTTTTTTTTATAGATTTCAGTTTATTTGCTGTTTAGAGTCCGTGTTCCTCATGGGGCCACTGTGGGGTCTCTGTAATTCTTTGCAGTTTTTATCTTGTTTAATATAAAACCAGAATATTTCTAGGTAACAAGTGAGCAGATTTAGTTTAGCTGTCAGATGCTTTAACAGATCCTGCTCCCACATGCTCTCCCTGTCTCATTCTAATTCTTATTCTGTCTTCCTTTTGTCATTTTCTTTCCCCGTTTGATATTTGTTACCTGTTAGACATGTCTCCCGTTATTCTGACTTTCTTTCACTCACTCTCGCTTGATTTTTGTGTTTCACACTTTTACACATTTTCCTCCCCTTCTCCAGCTTCTAAATAGATGCTTCAGACCTCCAGCTGTGCACTGCATTGATTCATATGCAGAAGAAGCCTAAAGAAGGAAGGATATATGGTAATGCATTTCTGAGCTAATCTGCTGTTTAGCTCATGGCTACTAGCTGTTGTATTTAATTAGACTTCATGTTAATAACGTGAAGTTGCTTTGCTGTTCAGTTTCTTATATAATTTGTCGTCTTAATTTAAGATAATTTTTTTCCACCCTATTTTTTTTTGTACTCAACCTACGAGGCTTTATTTTTCAATAATTTAGAAGAAAATTCAAGCAAGAAAAGTCATTTTATACCCAGTGTGACAGCAGCTCAAGTCTGATTACTTGTGTAAAGCCTGCATGAGGTTTGAATTGTGATGTGGTTTGAGGCAAAACAAAAATGGATCCTACTTTTTTTGTTTGTTTTTGTGTGTTCTGCTTTGTGATTTAATATCTCAGCAAATTGCTTTGCTTTGTGGTTGGATTGAGTAAAATAAGCTCATTATGAGTTTGATATCATCACAGTAAAAAAAAACAAAAAAAACATTCAAAATAACAAATACCCCACTCAGTAAGATTAAAATTTCTCTGTGGACAGTTAAAACCTGAGTTGTTAAGAGAGCTGTGAAACTTATCTTTTTTTAGATTATTATTTCAGTGGGTTGCAATAAGTTAAAACACTATTTATCAATACTGTATATCAAAACAACTCCAAAGAGAATTCAAAAACTTTCTTTATGCTCAAATGTTGATGGAGTCTCATTAAAAGATTCTTTAGCAACACTGACTTTTTCCTCAACTGTATGTGTTGTTGTATAATCTGTCCTGAATCACTTATCCATAATTAAGATTAAATCAATCCTAATCTCCAGCCAGCTCTACATAAACCAAATGTTTAACATTTTAGAATATTGCGAAATCAAAAGTATATTAAAAAAAACAAAATTCTTTCATTGTAAAGTAACAGGAAAAAGAAAACATATTTTCTTAAAGTATATTGAAAATGTTTTGAACTACAATCTTTCTGCACCGTTACATTCATAATATTGTATTAACTCAATTTTGTCTGTTCTTTTCTATCATAAGATAAAATAAAATATGTCTGGATGTATCAAGCTCAGCAGATACACTAACACCTGCAAGAAAATGTAGTAATTGTACCATAATTTCCACATTGTGATATAATGTGGTAATTCTGGGAGCTTCATCTAGACGATTTCTGAGTTTTTTTGGCAGAAATGTACTCCTTTATTTTCTACCTTCAGTGGCCCTAATATGCCGTCACAGCTTTGAGCATGTTAGTCCGGGATGTCCTCCTCCGCCGTGCGTTGGTGTGCTTAGGTGGTGTGATGCGTTGTGTGTAAAGTCACGCCTGGCCGGCCGTTATCTACCGCAGACTCGCAGGTTCCTGAAGGGACACAAGAGGAGTCATCTGATTCACTTGCAATTTCTTCTGTGACTGCAAATTAAAACTGGACCAACACAGACGGACACAGATAGGAAGGGAAGTTGTTAATTCCCCCCCCACCTTAATTAAATCTGCTCTTTTTTTTGCCTAATCCCCACCAAACAGATACTTTTTTCAGCACCTTAATTGAACAAAAAAAAAAAGCAATTTGAGCTTCTTCTCGGTTTTAACTTGCAGCAGCTGCCTCCAACATCAGAAGCACTCTCGCTCTTTGCCGCACTTATGTTTATGAAACACAAACGATTGGCGCCGATTTGATTTGGCGTTCATCAGCTCTGATGATGATGAATCTCGCTCTGTGTGTGTGTTGTATTGTGTGTGGTTGTGCATGTAGACAGCCCTCACCTCAGTTGCTCAGCTCTGCCGTTGTTGCTGCCTTTCAGTGCCACTGTGTTCGCCGTAACACTAGAGCTTTCTAAATATTGATTGGCATTAATTTCCTCAGAGTACCAGATGTGCAACTTTTAGTACATTAGGGTACTTCAAACGGTGACAGGCTGCCTGTATAAGAGATGCTGTGAAGTTATTATGTTTTCCTCTATATGGAGTTTTCAGGTGTGATTGAAAGCAAGTTAAAAGAAAAAAAGACCCCCAAAGCATTCAGTGTTGATGATGAGACTTTGTAGGCACACTGGACTGTTCGGAAACTGTCTATACTCCTTAACGGTACGGTTTTATGTGGAATGTAGCTGTAATTGTGCTGATGATTTGCCCATTTTTCTTTTCAAAATAGTTCCAACTCTGTCAGATAGGAATGAGACTTTGCTGCACATTCCCATTTTCAACTAGGTTTTGTCTTTGATATGAAAATACATTAAAATGCCATCACTTAAGCCACTATAAATTGTCATTCTGGTTGTAAATAGGGGTGCACCAAAGGCCAATCAGTAATCCTTAAAAATGTGATTTTGGCTGATGCATGTTTTTTGTGCTGAATAAAGTCATAAAGTCACAAATTTAGCAACAGTGGGATGACTACTGCTAACCGTGTGACCCGGTGGGCGGCTGTGTCAGTCAGTTCTCTTTCTGCAGAGCAAAAGTGGACAGTGGCTGATTTTCAGACATTTGCAGAGGTTAAGATCGTTTTCATATGTAAGAATTGTCTGTTCATCTGTACCCAAAATTAAGGAAATTATGGCCAATGGATCAGTGCAACCCTAGTTTTAAGTCTGTTGTTTTTGTTCTACTTGAAGGTAATTGTTCACACCCGTCCTAAGTCTTTTGAGAATTTGGACACACTGAGAACATTGGCCGTTTTTGGGCCAATGTTCTCACTTGAGTAATACTTGCAGCCAACTTTTCTTTTAATGAAGAAAAAAAATTAAATGGCCTTTTTTTCAATGCTCAACTGTGGACTAAGCATGCATTTTGTTTTTATTTAAAGTAGTCAGACATTTTCTTCCTGCAAAGGGTTGTGTGAATCATTGTAGGTCATCAGCTTAAAAAGGGTTTCAGTAAAACTAAAACATCAAGTTTGCAAATCCTTTTGGGATCTACTTGGGGGGCAGACAGAGAGGAAAACTAAACATAAAGAAAAAAGTTCATTCTTATAACATGATTTGGGTCATTTTTTCCAAATTTAAAATATATGAATTAAATCAGATTTACATGCACAGCAGTTTGCTTTTGTGTAGATGTGTTTCTGTTTACTGTGAAATTAAAAAGAGTGAACCAACCATAGTCAGAAAAACATTTTATATTGTACCTAATATTTTTCATTATACATTTTTTTTGCTTGTCTGTATTAATTTTGTCCTAATTAAAAATAAAACGTCTTTATCTACATCAACCACCTGTGCTGAGGTGGGCCGAACTTGTATCAGCGATTGGATCTTAATTATGGGTACTGGATTAAATGGAGCAAAAATTAAACACATACCAAGAGTTTCTAGTTTATTTATATATATATATATATATATATATATATAGATATATATATATATATATATATTGACAACCCTTTTCTTTCAACTTCACAGGATTGGTTTATTACATTATTTTGCAATAAAATATATTAAGGTTTCTTTTTCTAGTATGCTGAAGTGTTACAAAATTAAACAACAACAATAAAGCACTAAAGTCTGATCTAACGTTTGTTTTGCATGTTTAAGGAGTGTAAAATAGATCACAATCAGTGTAACAAAAGCTCCCAATTTCATGTTGTTTACACACATCCAAGAATTCAGATAGATTTCCTCATTGCAATCACCTTAATTTCTCTCTTCTACAATCAGTTCTTTGTCTACGCAGGTACAGCGAGGCTCATGTGAAAACTCTGAGTTTAAATTGTTTTGCAAAACAACAAAAGCTCCACAGTAAATCTCCTCTGTAATAGCAACTTTTTAAACTAAAAAAATAAAAAAGTCATATGCAATAATAGCCAGAAATTATCATGTGATATTCTTTACATATGTCCACAGCCCGTTTTGTTTCTGATCCTGTCACACTCACTGTAAGAACAGGAAAACCAGTTTATGGGAGAACCAAAGCTGTTTTCTATTTTGCTGAATAGATTGGCGTGCTTGAAAATGGGTCTTATGCAGATTTTAGAGCAAAACAGTGGAACGCTTTTTGTGAAACATTATCACATCTATGACATATTTGTGTCAGCTATGATGTCTGGAAACTGGATAAACTGGGTTAAAATGCCTGAAGATGACCTAACTGCCTTGGGCTGAAAGTTCAAACCATCAATAAGTGCTCAAAATTAGTCAAACATTAATCAGTAAATCAACTGGACATCCCTGTCATGCCAACTACCCCATTAATAAGAACACTAGAATATTTCTCCAGCGCATGTCTGGATAAATATTCCAGATTGTATGGTCTATAATACTAATTAAGACGAATGAGAAGGGCTTCCCTCCCACCTCCCATCCTCTCCACCTTCTACAGAGGAACCATTGAGAGCCTGCTGACCAGCAGTATCTCCATCTGGTCTGGGAGCTGCAAGGCCTCAGACTGGAAGTCTCTG
>CAEFZX010005201.1:0-26571 GCA_903066825.1 Alfaro cultratus | reverse complement strand
AATAATTAGGTCATTAGCAAGGCTCTGGAGAACTTATCTACACAAGAAGGAGGTAATTAAGCCATTTCATTCCAGTGGTTTGTATCTGTGGCACATCTAAAAACTGCAGGACAGGCCCTTGAGGACTGGAGTTTGACACCCCTGCTTTAGGGCCTCCAAAAACTTTCCTAGAAATCTCCTGTACGATATCCAGAAGGAACTCCTTTATGACCTATAGAGGGGGCTTCTTAACACCGTGACGATGTCAACTTTATGACCTCCAGAGTGGGCTTTATTATGACATTCAGGGAAATCCTTCTTGCCTTCAAGAGACCTGCTTTTCAACCTCTTTACCCCAATAGGGGGCTCCTTCATGGCATCCCAAAGCTTTACATTCTCCAGAAGAGGACTCCCTCACAAAGTTGGGAGTATAAAATGGGCTCTTTTATGACACCCTGGAGCCTCTTCTTGTCTCCAAGAGAGCTTCCTTTCGGTCTCCAGAGAGAACTTGCTCCTTTACATCATCCGGAGATCTGCCTTTCAGGAGTTCAAGATGAATTTCTCCTGTGATATCAGATCCATGTCTTCAGAGCACCTAAATCTGAAACATAACGTGTCACTGTGTCTTTTCTCTCAACATCCTGGCTCAAACACACACGTGTGTTAAAGATATCTATTACTGTAATTTCGGGCGGAGAACCGGGGCTGACAATAGGTAACCTGAGGGCTCCATTGGACCTAATGTGCTGTTCCTGAAACCCCTCCCCCAACCACTACTCTGTACAATCTTACTCTTGTAAGAGAAACGTCATCAGAGAGGTTGGATAATTTAGTTAGTTTTATTCTAGATGTTCCTCCCAGTGATTTTTCTCTCCATCTCTGACAGCTTCAGCCTCGGGCAGCAAGTGTCTCAGGTGTGCTGTTACCTGCCCAGGTGTGCTCATTCGTTTGGATGGCAGCTCAAGCAGGTAGGGCCACTTTCTCTCCCTGTAGCACACCAAATGTCTTTGATGGAACTGAAGTTCATGTTGTTATAATTCAAACTAAAGGAAAAGAAAACTGGTCTAATTCTGTCAGATTGGTGCAGTTAAGCCCCTGGATCAGCCTTTTCTCTTGAACAGTCAGTTTTTTAAATTAAACTTAGATATTTATAATTATCTTAAATGACTTCTGCTGACGTAACGGAGTTTGCATTGAGTCGATTTTGCAGGTTTTATTCTGTGCAGCTTCTTTGCGTCAGCAGAAAAAAATCAGGGATGTTCTTCTGAAAACCAACCAAAGAAATTTTACAAGAAACTAATTCCACGAGTTTGTGTGTTTGGGTGGAAGTGATGTTTTATTTTGAAATTTAAATGAAAAAAGCTGCATAAAGGTCACTGTTAGGTAAATTTAACTCATCCGTTGCCATGCTGATTTCTTCTCCAGAAATAAACCAAATGACAAAAGATCCACAATCCCGAAGAACTTGTGCATGTAATAACATGACGCACACGGAGTACTGGGGTTCAACACACTGTCAGATACGCTGAAGATAAATCATTGTTTGCTTTGAGCTTCGGTTTGGTTTCAGGACACCAGAAAGAAAGATAAAAATATTAAAAAATGTTATGTTTTTCAACAGAAGGTGAACATGTCAGGAATTAAAGCCGCAGTGAAGTTTGAATTGCTGAAATCTGAAAACATTAAGAATGAAGTTAAATTAAACGCTGCCACGTTGTGGTGTTACATCACATTTTAGTTGTCCTCTTTTAATTGGGTAAACACATTTTAAATGGTTTCTCGTGTCATTATTTTAAAATCGTGGAAGAAGCATTGGTTTAAATGCATCTTGTCCCAGTTTTCAAATTAAACTGGCAGATTTTTTGGCATCTGTGTGTAATTTTTACACTTGCATCCCACAGTTGCAATGAAACATCTAAATATTTTTCACAGCTTAATGACTTTATACCAGCTCTAATGTCCTTTTTTCCGCTCTGCATCACCTACAGACAGAGACGGTGCAAATCTCAGTGAAGTTTCACCTGAATTCATCATTTTCTCTCTAACACCTGGAGAAATGGCAGGATAATTTCTTCATGCAGCTTTTGAAATCTTCAACTGTTTGGTTTTCACCCCCCACTCCTTGAAAACTGCATATAAAAACACAGACATGACCTGACAACATCTGAGAGCTGAAACATTAGTGGCATGAAAAGAAACAGGACCTTATCTGATGTTCTATCTATCTAGCAGCCACACGACTCGTCCTCTGTCTGATCTCCAGCAGATCTTCTCGTTCTGTTTCATGAATATCAAAGTGACTTACTCCTCTGCACTGCAGCCAACACTTTGCATCGTAACAGAAACCTCAAAAATGAACCTAAATGCAGCGTTGCTACTTATGAAATCGCACGTGCTTATTATTGTACCTAAGACCCACTTTCTGCTCCACAGTTTTTACAAAATAACCGCACATTCCTCGTTAAATCCATCTGCAGATTCCTGAGAACTAAAAGAAAAACCATGTTTTATTTACGTTTAGTTCAGAGGATTCCTCGGGCTAATATCTAAAGAGTAAAATTAGACCTGAGCTGTCTGTCAGAGTAAAATCCCAATTATCTGCAGAGACATGTTCCCTCAGCTCTATAGATGTTTCTTTTTTTTTTTTATTTCCTTCTACTTCTTACTGTCCCTAAGCCATGTTTTTAGCTTTTCTTTTTTTTTTTTACGTTGATCATGCGTGAAAGTTTGCAGCTGGAAAATCTGAGTTTCCTGAAATTGAAATAAGTCAGATTTAATATCAACAACAGACTCAGATGCTTAACTCTCGATCTGTCTGAGTTTTGTGTTTTTCTCATTGTAAAAGGTTGTGATTCAGTTATCACTCTCGTCAAAACCCAGTTATTTTTACATAAATTAGGTTACCTGTGAAAATGTAAGTTTAAAAACATTCCAGTTCAGGTTGCTCCTGTCAGTTCTCTTTCCGGTTGCTTTGGTCGAATCTTTCTTGAATGTGATCCGCGTTTTGAATTCAGCGTATTTTCTCTTCCCTTTATTCTTTCTTTCAGTAATCATAAAATTAATAATATCATTAGAAAAACAACCAATTAGACTTTGCTGTCCAGGAATGAGCCATTCAGACTTGCTGCTACTGATGGTATCAGAGCTGTTCATCACTGCAGATCAACATTTTTATTTCTGTAGAGAACAAAATGAACGCCCTGGTTGGTCAGACCTGCAGTGTTTTCAGATCCAGCAGGTATTTGTTGTGTTGTTCATCAGGGGTCCAGAGGACTGTGGACGCACATGGTAAGATGATCTCAGAGTATCTTTTTCATGGAGGGGCAGCAACAGTGGGTGGCGTCCTGACCAAAGAACAGGGACTGAAAGCTTCTTCTGAGTGTGTGAAAGACGAATGACTTCTAAACAGAGCAATTTTAACAAATGACATTCATTCATCCATCCATCATCTAAATCCACCTGTCCTGAAGGGTTGCTGGGGTGTTTACAGCTTGGACAGGTCACAAGTCCACCACTGTTAACAGATTACTTTTAAATTGTAATTAAGACAAATCTAAAAATGAATCCTGTTGATATTAAAGAAATCAGTTCAAATAAAAATGTCCTATTTAAAAACCTGGTGCTTAAATATTTTTGAACAATCAGGTTGTTGTAGATTTTTATTAAGTTTTCCTATTTTTAATATAAAGGTCAAGAGTGTATTTGAGCCAGACCTTAAATCTGCTGCGTAATGATTAAAGAGTTGAGATTTTAGCTCTGCGCTGCTGATGGAGTCAACAAGAACATCACAGTGACTGAGGACAGATTTATGGCAGACTGCAGCAAAAAGATCCACATGCCACATACGTGGAGATGCTGGTTCTACTGGCGCGTTGTCCTCCATTTCCAGTGAATCTGTTGTGTGTGTGTGTGTGTGTTTCTGCAGCATTTGAGCAGGAAATGTAGTACAGTTCAGTCAGTTTTTGGAGAGGCCCAAACATTCCAGTTAAAGTTCATCAGTCCCTTCAGGGCGCACGGTTCACTGCTGGATAAACACGTTTCTATCATCCAGAGTTCTGCACCTGGGTTCCAGCTCTCAGAAAGTTTCTCCCATCAAACCACAAGAACTGCGTTGAAGTTTAGCTTCAGCCGGAGAATAAACATGTTTCATTATTAGGAGTGGCTGCACCACATCATGTTGTGGTCTGTAGGTTTTAACTGGTTGTTGCACTTATCTCTTGGCTGGGTTCAGATGCTCTACGGTTTCTATAAAGCTTTAGTTCAGGGTTACGTATTGCTTTTATTTTAGTTTATTTTACTTGGTTGTTCCACTAGTTCTCACCTGTCTGGGTTTACTGGGGCTTTGAATTGAAATAAGCTGCACTGCCTCAAAGTTTGTATTCTAAAATTTAGATAATAGTTGTCCGAAGGTAGAAACTACAGACGTCAAACACATTTACATTTACACCTCACATAAACGTTCACCAAGTCCTCCTCAGCAGTTTCACATGCAAAATTTTACACCTTAAAAACTGATACAGACCCACATATAGCAGACCAGTTAAAACACAAGGTGAGCCTCTGGTTTTTATTGTGTTGTTGACTTTTGGTTGATTAAAAAATCGAGTGCATTTAAACGTTTAATAAGGCATACAACAATAAACAGATAGCGGTTTCAAAATGCTGTGATTACTGACGATGTTGCAATTATGGAAATGAAAATGTTTCCTGTCAAACAGTGTTTAAAGAGAGACTTGATGAGTCTTAACATGCTTCCTATGGTTTGTGACCAGTTTATAAGGCAGAATGTCATCTGTGCAAATATCACTGTAAGCATTTCTATACTTGGAAGTCAAATGAAATATTAAAGATTTAAAATTTCTCAACATTTTACTTAAATGTGAGATTGGAGTTAAAAATTGCAAATTTTGCAAATGCTTAATTCGTATGTTGACTATACCTTTTCAAGCTGTACAGTTTGCGTGTCACAATAACAAATTTTACTGGAAGATAAATTGTCCTAGAAGTTATTGCGATGAACAGATATTGCCATTTTGAGACCATTTTCAAGTAATGTAATGGTAATGACATAATAATGTGAGAATACACTCTCAAAGATGACTAACTTCAAAGTCTAATAAACATCTATCACTGGAACTGGAAGACATTGTAAATTTCCAAAACAACAGAAGCAGCAAATTAATTAATTATGAAATCTCTGTGAACAAAATGCGCTACAAAAAAGACTAAAGACTTTGTCGTCCCAGTTTTGGTAGAAAGAGAGCGACAAAAGAAAAACTCGATAAATCATTCAAGTGGAAATTATCAAGCTTGTTTTAATTTATTATGGCGATTAATTGATTTATTGCGACAGGCCTAAAAGTTTGTTTCTTTTTGTTCAATGAGATTTTATTCAGCTCACATTGCTGTAGGAGACATTAAATGATAAAATTATGACTTTAATTACTGTAGTTGTTGGGGTTCAGTGTGTCGTCCATGTTTTTACATTCCTTCCCAGAGGGATTCTGTTTAATTTTGTTTAATTGTTTAATCCATTGTGAAGTTGCTGGCAGTCCTGGTTTACAATCATCTACACATTGAGATAAATCTACTTTTTCTCCACCAACAGAATAGGAATCACCTGCAGTCCACCAGAAACTAGAATCCGCCAGATGTCTCAGCATGATCCTCATCTTTATTTTTGGTGAGTTTGACTCATCGCATCCCTGACTGAAGAAATGTTCACAATGTCTCTTCATGGAGGAGAAGCTAAGCTAAAATTAAACTCCATGGGAATCAATTGAACTGTGGGAGTTTGGGAAGTTTGTCTACTTGAAGCCATTGACTTCACTCTGAACTTCTCCCTCCTGCTGAGTTCCTCCAATAAAGGTAGAGAAAATCATTCAAGTGGAAATTGAACAGGATGCTTCAGAGCATTTAGAGAACCGAACAGCAGAAACCAAAGCAAAATGAGACAGAAGATCTGTTCAGGCTGGTCTAGAGATATTTGGAGTCGGAAACACTTCTAGAGTCTTTGGAGCAGAAGGTCATGTTCTTTTCCAAAACAAGAAACAATACAGCAAACTGAGTACCTCATGAAACAATGGATTCGCTCACTGTGACTCATCTGTCTCTGCAGTTTGTCTCCCGGCGGTAAAACCCCAGGACCTCCAGGACCAGTGCCCTGGCGGCTCCTGTCACCCCCAGCTCGGTGACCTGATGGTGGGTCGCAGCGCGCAGCTCTCAGCCTCGTCCACCTGCGGTGTGGACGGACCCCAGAACTACTGCATCGTTGGATACCTGGAGGTTAGAGACAGCACTTACATACACACCGTCAGCCGGACTCGTCTTTGGACAAACAGGGATTCGATAAATATGTTTTCATTGGCTAAAGCTCAAGCTATTTCTGTGGGTTAACCTGTGCTAACATTTGTTTATGCTGAGGTAATAATGTGTGACGATATGTGGGACTGTACAGGTTTTGAGGATTTGAATAAGCTGCTGCTGAACTCATTTTTTTCTCCCCTTCTCTGGATTCTCTGACTTTCATACCGAAACAAGTCTTGATTTGTCACTTTACGTTCTGACACTCTTCAGCCTGAGGAACTTTTCCAACTCCTCTCCCCATTAATGCATTTTCCTTTCTCCTCTTCTGTCATGGCTTAGGTTGGAAATACTTAGTGCTGTAAAAAAGATATAGGCCAAAAAACAAAATAAAAACCCTCCAGGCTCGTCCACAAAACACCCGTCAGTGTCACTTCTTTACACCTAAGTGATGCTATGGCCTCCTCATGTTGCTCTTAATGGAGTGGGCTCGTTAGACACAAACCCTAACCCTTCAGCACTTATTAGTAAACCACTGATTATTGATTAGGCTGAATGACCAATTTAAAATTATTATTGATTCATCAGGGGGAGAAAAAATGTTTCACATGTGACTCCCGACTGCCGTTCAGTCCCCAAGGCAACCCACAGAGCCATCGTATCGAGAACGTCATCACAACGTTTGACTCAGACAGACAACTGAAGTGGTGGCAGTCTGAGAACGGTGAGCTGGAAGTCGTCCTATCACAGCACATCATTATCAATGGCAGGATAAAACATAAAAGGCTCAGCCTTTGGTTATTTGCAGGAGCTCATCAAGTCAGCATCCAGTTGGACCTGGAGACTGTCTTCCAGTTCAGCCACCTGGTCCTCACCTTCAAGGTAAAGACACTCATTTAAAATGTTTTTCTCCTGCCAGATGATTTTTAAAATGTGCTTTCACACTTAGGAGACTGAACTGAATGAACAGTTCCTGTAGGTTGGGTTTTCTGCTCCCCATTGACAATCATATTAAAATCCACCACTGACTCATCAGCTTAATTAACCATAACATTTGTCTAAAGCTGTGATATACCTATTAGTTAATAGTAAAATTAAAATATCCTTGAGATGATTAGATTTCAAACCAGGTTTGTAAGACAACTCACTCACTGAAGATGAGTTTTATCTGAAAAAATGTTTGTTCTGATAAGAGCTGAGAAGGTGATGTGAAGAGCGAGAGATAAGTCTTTTTATTCAGATTAGTATTACCCTGCTGGATTATCAACAGAATGGACCTCCGAAGCAACATAAGGAGAATAAAAGACTGCAGAGGTAGTCAGGGTTGCTGAGATTTGAGCTGTCGGCCTTATTGCTGACCACTGACGCTGCTCCACTGACTCTGATGCTGAACGTAGATCTAGGTAACTCAATTTGAAATCTGGAGGTTAATTCTTACAAAGAACAGGGCATGAACAAGAACAGGCTTGGTTATCCTTAACTTTATCCTCTGGTCTGACGTCGGACTTAAAGATGAACGGGGTTCAGTCGCTGCATGAGCCCCTGGGTCTGATTAGTTTGATAGGATGTGAATGTCTCCTGTCTGTCTTCCTGCAGAGCTTCAGGCCTGCAGCCATGCTGGTGGAGCGTTCGAAGGATTTTGGACGAAGCTGGAAAGTTTTTCGCTACTTTGCAGACGATTGTTCCCTTCATTTTCCTTCAGTTCCTGCAGAACCTGCCAGCTTCATTGACGATGTTGTCTGTGACAGCAGATACTCTGGACCAGAACCATCCACAGGTGGAGAGGTAGGTACCACATTGGAACACACCTCCACCAACCTATTTGCTCCATTAATGGAATAGAAAAACATTCAGGTACAAACTTGTAATGTGGGAAGAAATGTCTCTGTTTGGACAAGAGTATTTTTGATTTGCCACTCGTGTTTTTGGTTTTGAATTGTAACATGGAGTCTTGTCTTTTCAATGGTCCAAACTTTGAATATAAGGGGAGAATATAAGTTATTCACCCCTCTCAACCTAAGGCAAAGCAACATAGTTTAATTTTTATCACATATTTTCAGCAGCCAACCATTTCAAAGTTCATTACAGGATTAGAAGGAAAATAAATGAAGGAGAAACATCACACTGCGGTGGCAAGGTAAGGTTTAAAGCAACGACAAGTTGAAAAACAGACTTCAGTTTATAATGTTTTAGTTTATACTAATCAAAAGTAGCTCTAAACAAGCGGGCTCTCAGCTTTGAATATTTTTAATGCCAGTCGATAACTCTGTGACTCTAAACTCTGCGGCCATTTTTATCTGAGACCATCCTGTTTGAAATCTCGCAATGATGAGGTACTGTTGATCAGTTTCTAGGTGTCACCTTGGTCTCAAAATATGAACAACGTGATAATATAGATTGTTTTACACCAATAGATCTTTTTTGTTAATTCAGGAATCAAACACCTCTTGTGAATTTAGCCACTAACAGAACTGCAAGTTGTGCAAAACCTCTTGAAACATTGAACAATTTGGACATTCAAACTTTTAGAAAAGTTCACATTAAGTTCACCTGTAAAGGTTATTGTGTATTTCAGGTACAGCTTGAAATTTCACTCGAAAGCCAGATATCCCAAATTTTTTGTGAGCACTAGATATTCTGGAACATATGACATAATACAAGAAAAATGTGTCTTATTTAATATTAGAGAGTACAAATTGAGTGTTTTTTAAGCAGTGTATGTAAATAACTGAGGAAAGGATAGAAGTTTAGATAAATCTAGTATGTTTGTCCACCAGGTGGTGCTAAAAGCTCTGGATCCTGTCTTTGAAATAGTTGACCCTTATGCTCCAAACATTCAAGGTGAGACAATGGAGAAGATTGTTTTTTTTCCCAAAAGGTACTTTTAATCTGCCAAACGGTCCTCACCGGAACACATATTGTAATTGATTAAATATAACTTTTTCTTAATTATCCTCAGAGCTCATCACCTTGACGAATATCCGCGTGAACTTCACTCGCCTCTTCACGCTTGGTGACACGCTGCTGGCTCGCAGACGCAGAAATCCTCAGGAGAAATATTACTACTCGCTTTACAGCATGGTGGTTCAGGGAAGCTGCTTCTGTAACGGACACGCCAGCCGCTGTGTCCCAGTGGACGGAGGACGTGGGGACGTCTTCACCCAGTCTGGCATGGTGCACACTGAAACTCCACAGTTACATTAGTTACCTTCAGTTTAAATTGTTTTGCTGCTCAGTGACTCCCTGATGGCTGAAGCAGCGCCACCAATCAGATAAATTTGTAGTCATGTCAGTTCAGTACCAGTATGAGTTTCTTTTCTCAGCTCAAACAAAGAACAGGGTTTTCCATGTCAAGCTAAATGGATTTCAGACTATTAACCTGTCTAACCCATCTTAGGTCTTAAAAACATGTCAGAGCAAATCTTCTTATTCATAAATTCAGACAACTCCTGACATGCAAGCAAAGCAATGCAACTAAATTCAATTCAGAAATACTTTATCTGTCCCTATAGGGAGCAATTTCAAATACCCTGCAAGCGGCTCAAACACGGATACAATCACTATAAACACAACAATTAAAATGCTTCGAAATACAGATGATGAAAACCAAGAACAAGAGACAAGGATCACTTTTTCTGTTACTACCTCTACACAGAAATCCAGATTGGTGTTTAGTAAAAGTGTTGTTGGATTGCAACCATTCCTAAATTTTGTGGAAGTGAAAGTTAATTTAGAAATAGTACTGTAAGAAGTTCGCTGAAAAGATGAACAATGTGACTTTCTTTGATAACTGCTTGTGTAAAAGAGGAGTAAATTCTTTGGGTTTGGAGGGAAATCATAGTAAAATAATTGGCTTTGGAGAAAATCAACACTTCCTTTTCAGTGCTGAATTCATCAGGTCTGGGTCTCTGGCTTGACTCTTACAGTTCAACTTAAATAAGGAGTTTAGAAGGAAAACAGACCGATGTCTATTTCTGGGTTTTCCCATGGGTTCTGCAGGTAACGAGGCTTTTTCTTCTTGCAGGTTCACGGTCGATGTGTCTGTCAGCACAACACAGCAGGGGAGAACTGTGAGAGATGTCAGCCTTTTCACAATGACTCCCCCTGGAAGCCTGGAGGAGAAAATACACCCAACATCTGCAGGAGTAATTATTTTTTTATTAATTTCCTCTTTTGTTTCCGCACAAATGAATCAGCAAACTTTTATGTCGGATCAAATACAGACATATAGATTGTTTGTGCTTCTAAACCTTCACATTTATGATGCTTGAGCCATTGGGCTGTTTTGACTTGTTTCAGGTTTCACCTCCATGTCTGTGATGTTGTTTGTCTCTCTTTAAGGGTGTAACTGTCACGGTCACTCAGACTCGTGTCACTTTGATGCTGCTCGCTTCAAAGAGACTGGAGGTGCAAGTGGCGGCGTGTGTGACGACTGCCGCCATGACAGGACGGGGCCTCAGTGCGAGCACTGTCGACCTTTCCTGTATCAGGACCCACAGAGAGCGCGAGAGGACCCCCACGCCTGCATACGTATGCGTCATCATGTGCAATTTATTCATACTCGCTGCTTTTACAGTGCAGCATCAAACCAGGTGATGCTGGTAGGAGTGATGGTTCTGATGTTTAATTTCAGTGCAAATAAAAGCTGCTGTTCCAGCTTTTTAAAAAATTGGTAATGGTTAAGGCTTGCGCTTTCTGGTTCTTCTATGTAAGTGGGCCCCCAGGGATCGGTGCAAAGTTGATACGGTCCCCTGCTCAGAGATCACAGATGTTTCTGTAGCTTCCAGCAGCATCATGTCAGGACGTTTGCTGAGTCTGAGCATCATGGAGTGACGTTCTTGTTCCAGCGTGTGACTGCGACCCCGCCGGCTCCCACAGCGGCGGTTTGTGTGATGCTTCAAGCGGTCGGTGTTTCTGTAAGGAAAACGTGGAGGGTCAACGCTGTGACCGCTGCAAACATGGTTTCTTCAATCTGAGATCGGACAACCCGGCTGGGTGTGAAGGTACCAGAACACATGTTCATTCAAATCTCTTTATTCATATTTTATCAATTAAGAATAATAATTTAAAAGGTATGACCAAGAGAGCAGATTTATTGACAGAAATATTCAATAAGATGAATATAATCATAGAAGCAGACTCAAATTCTTCAGTTACATTTTAGTTTGATGCTAGAAAGAAAACAATTCAGTCAAATTAATTTGAAAATGCTGTGTCGTCTCATTGAATTCACAAAAATCCCTCAGGCTGATTAAGGATGTGATAACAGTAGAAAGGAACAACTCAGTTAAACAGGAAGAAACCTCAAACAGAACCAAGTTCACCATGAGCACCACTCTGCCAGGACCAATTGGGGATTTGAGATGAAGAAGCAAACAAACAAAAACACTTAAGCACTGATCCATGAGTACTTTCTATGTTAGAGAAGAAAATACAGAGTCAATGACAGCAGTAGTCGCCTCATCTAGGAGAAAAATGCAGCCATTTGTAAACTCTATGGGTTGAAAAACAACATACTGTTAATCGGTGGCAGTAACAGCTCCTTCAGTTGTTTTGTACAGGAGAGAGACTGGATTAAACAGAAAGATGAGGCAAAGTCTGTAGAAAGGGAAGATCAATTTATTGGCAGCTGAGCCCCCTGTAGGAAGGTAACAGCTTAAAAACACCCTGCCAGATGTAACTTTCAAGACCAAGTTAATAGTTGTAATAACTGTATTATGATGCATGACTGGAGAGTGGTAGGAGAAAGTAGCAGAGTCAAGAAAAGTCATCATTTTGTCCTCCAGCTGCCTTGGTCTTTAGCAGCAGAATTACAGAGATAGCTGAGGATAACCTAAGCAGGTCTAATTACAAACTTTGTCAAAAGAAAAGAATGTCAACAGCACCTAATGCAAAGCGCCATTACCCCCTCAACCCACCTCCAACCCCTCATTGGAAAAGTGGTTCGCCCAGGACACCAAATAGGCTAGGACCGCCTCTGCTGGGAGCTGGTTCTTTAAATTGTCAATAAATGTCTTTAATCTCTCCAGGATTACGGTTTTCAAACTGCACATTGTTTGTAACATGCTGTAACATATCGATGTGCTCTTGGGCAACCTTAGGTTGCAAACTAATTTGTGTATCATGTAAGGTGCTTTGAGTGGTCAGTATTGCTAGAAGAGAGTGATATAATTTAGCCCACTTACCATTTATCTTAGCACATGGGAATATTGTCAGGGTTTCAGTGATATGATGAGGTCAGGTTACAGCATAGATGCTCATATAGTTGATTTGCAACTATTTTTTGACCATTTAAGATAACGGATAGACAAGATGAGACAACATCCTGCTCTTTCTGTTATTTCTGTGCAGCTTTGATCTGACTTTACACTGTTTTCAGTCTGCAGGTGCCACGGTTTGGGAAGTGTTGGACCATGTGATCCGCTTACAGGGAGCTGTAAATGTGAGCCAATGGCCACCGGGCCGCTGTGTGATCATTGTGTGGTAGGTTGAAGTTGGTTAAACTGATCTGCAGAAACAGATCCTTGGTGTTATGTCATGTTTTGAGGTTTAATGGTTTTGTTTCCAGGCTGGTTTCTGGGGTTTGGGAAACTCCGTGTTCAAATGTTCACCCTGTGACTGTGATGTTGGCGGAGCTAGCAGCAACATGTAGGAGTTTTCTTTTCTTACTTTTAACGCTCTATGATTTAATGCTTTAATAAAACGTCATCCAGTCACTGGTTGTCATCTGAATATCTACAAGTCATTAAGAAATACAGGCAAACTTTAACAAGATGTGACTCACTCTGAAGGAATTAAATCTACTCTCAAAGAATAGAAAATGTAAGGTTTGTGAATGTACTCAGGTGTTCTCCAGAGGATGGACAGTGTTCCTGTTTACCCAACATGGTGGGCCGGCGCTGCTCTGACCCTGCACCTGGCTACTTCCTGCCTTCGCTCATCTACTTCCTGTATGAGGCGGAACTCGCTGCACAGCTGACAGGAGGGAGTTTCTCACCTTCTCCTCCTGCTCCTGTTCCTGCTTTTCCCTCTTCCTCTCCACTGGTGTGTATCATCACTGAATGGAAAACTACCTGGTCCAGTTAAGCCATCAGAACCAGGGACTGATTTATCTTGTGTGTTCGGTGTCTTGACCTGCCTCCAGAGGCCATGCAAGGTTCGGTGGGTAAGGATGTATGGATGGGTTAAACGTTTAGTAGAAACCGCCTTTCCTGTCTCCAAAACTTTCCTCAGAAAGCTGTGTAAATATTTTAATTTACTCACCAGCTCCATCTTAACATCTTTGTGTTTAACAGCCTGTTTACAAAGACTCGTTCTCACTCTTCGTGTTTTTAGGTGAATCCCGACCTTTTGCCTTCATGTGAGCAGTATTACAGAAGTCAGGGCTATGACTTCCAGCTCTCCGATGGAAAAGTGATTTTGATACGGAGGCCTCGTCATCTCACCCGTCGGAGGAGACGGGTACAGCTTTGGTCCATTTCCTGTTTGTCTCTGAAGTAGAACTGAAAGTGATTCTTTCATTGATTTCCCCTATTTTTTGTTGGTCCTGCAGCAGAATACCAACGCTTTGAACCGGGGGCCCCTGCAGATCCTTCCCCACCAGGGCTCACCTGAACAGTCAGGAACTGGTCTGGGATTGGTCAGAGTGACAGAGGGGGCGGGGCTTAGATTCACTGTGGACAACCTGCCAACATCGATGGAGTACCAGCTGCTGATCCGCTATGAATCTGAGGTGAGGGGAACTTCAGGGTCTTGTTGATGAACTCTTAAAAATAGTCAGCTTTACAGATTTTATTTCTTTATTTTTATTTCAATATATCACAAAAAAAAAACATAGACATAACCTTGAACAATGTGAGTATCAGAACAAGACATTGATCTTGAGTTTCTCCATTTAGATGTCAACACTGTAACATCAAAAAAATGTATTGCTCACATTTTGAAACGAGAAACGTAGCATTGTGTTGGAGTTTAATCCAGGAAGTTTTTCTCCCTGGATTAAACATCAGCCATCTCCCCCTGCAGTCTGTCGCCGATTGGGTGGCGAGAGTGAACATCATCACGCTGTCACCAGGCGATGGAGGCTGCGGTGACGACCCTCCAACAGGAAGTCTGACACTGATCCTCCCCAGTAGCTCCAGGTGAGTCAGCCTTCGTGAGCAACAGGTAATTTATCGTGGGAGTTCATGTTACTCTTCTGCTTACCACTTTCTGCAGAGCATTACATTAAAATGTAGCAAAGTGAAAACAGTTGCTCCAGTTTAACGTCCTCCACAGTGACTGGTTGACTCCACTGATGTACAACTCAAGTGTTTCTCTTCAGATGTTTTCTGATTTTTCCCCAAAAAGTGATGCAGTGTCTCTGAGGCAATTAAATGTTTACTTTGGGATGACAAAAAGACAGAAAAATATGATTGTTAAAGAATCATTTTTCAGCAATTGATCACATTTCTTTTTAATTTTATTAGCCAAACTTGGCTCAGGCCAGTAGAAACCAGTTAAGTAAAACTTGTCTGGCAACACAGAGCAGGCAAAAGCAAATCTAATAGGAATGCATGAGAAACATAACATCATTAGTGATGCATTGACGACTCATCGAGAAAGTCATAAATGATCCCAAAATAACATCAGTTAAAGTTATATAGTTCATGATTCAACAGTAATAAGAAACTGGGCCAAATTAGGAGAGTTCCTGACCCAAACGAACACAAAGACTCTAGTGAAAATATTCTGCAGACTGTGCTGGCACTTGTAAGTAGATGACTGTAGTGTAAACATGACAGAAACTTTATTATTGATTGCAGCACACAAATAAAAGTGATGTGAACGCTGCATTGCTTCTCAGCCTGTTATCTCATTTCCTTGGTGTCCACTAGGTGACATACTTTCTAACACAAGAGAACTTTTATGAATATGACATCAGCCGTTTGCCATGACATTTTAACTACTGATATTTTTATGTTACCGGCTTGTTGTTTTTTGTTTTTTCAGATTAGGTATTCTGGATTCCCGGGTGTGTCTGAACGCCAGAGGTCGATACTACGTGGAGATTTTCTTTGACAGGCAGCAAAGATCAGACAACGCTCCTCTGCTGGTCGACTCGGTGAGAACGTCATGATCTAAAAACTCATTTCTGCACAACTAGGGAAGCATTTAAAGAGTTGCATTAGGAACAGTTAAATCTGAGCATAAAGTATCTCGGTAAATAAAGTGGTGTAGAAATATGAAAAACAATCAATATTTTTCAGTAACTGTAAACTAAAGCAATAAGAGCAATAAGCAATAAGATTTTTTTTTAATTTCCTATAACCTTAAGGTTGTTAACTTTGATTCCTGAAAAGTCTGAATGTTTTAAATAGAAGAAGAGTAGGAATCCTGTAAACCAGGCCTAATGAGACCAAAGTGCCCTATACTGTCAGAGGGAAACATTTTGTGATGCTCAGGTCATCACATTATTTTATTATTACCCAGATCATCTTAACCTCAAATGTAAAAAAGAAAACAAGCCTGTTTGATTCAAATGAAGCTCAGTGCTGTTTTTTCTGTCAACTTTTATTATTATTGTTATTTTGTTTTTAGATGGGACTGGTTCAGAGTTTCTCTTCAGTCCAAGACTTCTGCTCCCAGAGTGACTTTGACTCTTTCAGTCACTTTCGCTGCGTGGGATTGGACGTGTATCTCGGTTCTCAGGAGTCACTTCCAAAAATCTGCGAAGGACTGATCAAGAGTCTGTCGGCGCGCATCCACGAAGGAGCTGTGGGTGAGCCGTTTACTGCAAATCCCCAGGCAATTATAAACGTTTTCAAAACATAAACATGAATCAGACCTCTACAGGAGATCCTTCCTGTCCACAGCCATCAGCCTTGACAATAGGTCCACCTTTTAGCACTACAGTCACAATTTACTCAAATGTATTTATGGGTTTTACTGCCACCTGCTGGAAGTTCTGGATCCGGCTTCTGGTTGTGTCAAAGCCCAGGTGCTTTATCGCCATTCAGGCATTATCTGAATAGAGTTCAGATAAAAAGCTTTATAATCTCAAATGAAGAACTCAACCTTGTGGTCTGTAGATTATCTTCATCTTCATAAACTGCTGGTTCTTTGTAGAAACTACTTCTTCTCTTGCTGCTTGAATTTATGTACAGTTAGGTGATAAAATAAGGTTTGTTACAGACAATAAATATAAACTTAATATGCCTAATTTACAAATTGGGTGTGTCCAAAGTTTTATGTGGTAAAATTTTAGCTTTAATTTGTCTCTGGATTCAGCTGACGTCTGTCAGACACAGTTTCACGTGAACCTGGTTTGATGTTGTGTTCTTCCTGGTTTCAGCCTGCAGGTGTAACGTCATTGGTTCTCTTGGATCGGGATGCAGTACGCTGGGCGGGTTATGTGAATGTAAGCCCAGTGTGATCGGACGTTGCTGTGACGCTTGTGCACCTCTGACCTTTGGGTTTGAACCTGAAGGCTGTAAACGTAAGAAGAAAGTTCTGAATCAGTCAGAGCCCTGCTATAGGAACGCCTCGTCTTACAGCGAATCCTTCATGTTGCTGCAGGATGCGAGTGCGACCCTCAAGGCTCTCTGTCAGAGGCGTGTGATCCGAGCGGAGGTCAGTGTTCGTGTCGCCCTCAGGTATCGGGTCGACGCTGCGATCAATGCGAGTCTGGATTCTGGGGATTCCCGCTGTGTCAGCCTTGTGATTGCAACGGCCTGTCGGAAACCTGCGATGGATGGACTGGAGAGTGTGTGAACTGCAGGGAGCACAGCAGCGGGCTGCACTGTGACAGGTTGGACTGAAGGTTCTGGATCCGATTACAGAATATTCTGCCTTTCTTTATTGAACTCGTTTCGTCAGCAATGTGAGATATTTTATCCCCTCAGGTAAGATAACTTCACTTCCTGATGGTGTCATGTGGTTCTGACTCACCTGTGTGTGGCTGCTGTAGGTGTGTGAAGGGTTACTATGGTAACCCGGTCTACAGGCAACCCTGTCAGCCCTGCCTGTGCCCTGATATCTTGAGCAGCGGACGGTTCTTTGCCTCTTCCTGTCGTTACGACCCGCAGTCCGTCAGTGTGAGCTGCTCCTGCAGGGAGGGACACACAGGTAGGAGCCGTGTCTGCGGATCACCTGGTCTGCAGGTGTGCGGCCAAAGCTTAGTTCCTATTAGTTTTCTTGAACCAAAGTAAAATTTTTGACTGCAGGTCACTTCCCCTCCCTGACCCCTGTGTTGTTCCTTTGTGCTTGAGTTTAACTCTTAAAGATGTTGAAGATTATCAGTAAATATAAAGTTACATTCTAATAAAAACTCCCAGACCCCACAACGAAAACGTAAATCAATTATTAAAGTTCACCTGATCAATCCTCTGACCTTCAACCTCTCAGGTGAACGATGTGACAGGTGCAGTCCGGGTTTCTACGGCGACCTGAGGTTGCCAGGTGCCGTCTGCAGGGCGTGCTCCTGCAACAACAACATCAACCCGGACGACAGCGGCGCCTGCGACGGCACAACCGGAGAATGTCTCCGCTGCCTTCACTACACAACGGGTCCACAGTGCCAGTTCTGCAAGCCTGGTTACTATGGCAACGCCCTGCAACACAACTGTAAAGGTAAAGCGGCCAGTGAGGAACGTGTCACATGGTTATGACTGGTTCATATGGTCACAGATGTGTCACACGTTTGCTGGTATATGTACATTGATGTTTCCCAGAATGCTCCTGTGACCGCCGGGGGACCAAGGCGACTCTATGTCCCCTGGAGAGCCCCTGCTTCTGCAACAGGGAGACAGGACAGTGTCCCTGCAGGATGGGTGTGGTGGGAAATCTCTGTGATGGATGTGAGGACGGGTTCTGGAACCTGGACGGAGCGTCGGGATGTCAGCCCTGCAGCTGCGACCCGTCTCACTCCGTCTCTAACATCTGTGATAAGGTGAGAGCATTTTCTTGCTCAGGCTGAGAATGAAGAGGTCAGAGGTCATCCAGGGTCCATGCAGCAGCAGATGACTGTTTGAAAAGCCAGCTGGCTGAAGCTGTGATGTGTCCAGGTGTCGGGACAGTGTCCCTGTCGTCCTGAGTTTGGAGGAAGACAGTGTGATGAATGTGGAGAAAACCATTTTGGGAATCCAGACCTGCAGTGCTTTTGTGAGTGAACTACTAAATCTGTCAGAAACTGTCTCCTGTTTTATTTAAATCACTTTGAGTCAATGACTTTATTCTTAAACTCAACACACACACATACATCCACATTTACAAAATCAAACAAATTTGGCATCAATCAACTGTGCTACAAAAATTTGGACTTCACAAACCGGCACAAACATTTGACACCAACATTGTTTAATTTAAAGAAAGTTGGGCGTGGGGCCAACTTCACTCAGGTGAAAAACGTTGCTTTCAGGATCCTGACCAACACCAGAAAGCAACAAACAAATGAATCAACAAAGACCTTTTCAAATTCAAGGTTCCCGGTCAAATATAAACCATGTTGATCCGTCAGATCATCCTAGACGTGTTCACACAATGTGCCAATTACCAGAACCAAACAACTCCCTGAAAACCTGAGATCCACAGAAAGTGTTGGCCCCTTTACAGCAGGACTCAAAGTACTGCTGTTTACTGCAGCTTACCCAAAAAAACAGTTTTATTGCTGCAATTTTTATAAGCTTTATCTATTTATTTGTTAATCTATTTTATTAATTTTAGACTTGTTTCGCCTAATTTCATCACTTCCTGTTCTTAGCTTGTGACTGTAACCTTGAGGGAACGCAGCACCCGTCGTGTGACCCTGAAACTGGTGAGTGCATCTGTCGGACTGGCGTCACCGGTATCCTCTGTGACGAGTGCGCACCAGGTTACAGCTCAGAGTTTCCTGCCTGTGAGAAATGCCATGAATGCATGACTCTGTGGACCAAAAACGTCACTGACATCCAGCGAGCCGCCGAAAGGATGAGGACGTTCATCCCTCTCCATGGCAACACCCAGCATCCCACTCACAGTCAGTACTGGCAACGGATGCTGGAGATGCACTCCAGACTGGACAGCGTTGGTAACATGACTGGTTTCTCTCTGCCAAAGCTGGAGAAGGTAGAGAAACTCTACATGAAGCTTAGGTGAGATCCATATTTTACATTTTGTTGTATCAAAGATAATCTGGCTCCTGGTTGTTGGAGACCAATGTTGTTTGCAGAAACCAATGATTTTGAAGGACCTCTCTTTGCAGGAAGCTGAAAGATGCTGTTGACACCAACATAATTCTGATCGACCCATCTGTCCTCCTTAACAATGAAATCAATAACATTAACGTGGAGTTTCAGAAGATGCTAAAAAACCTGAAGGATAAACTCATCAAGGATCCAAACAAGAAAGAAACTCAGCCAGTGGAAGGTGAGACATGAAGATTGGCTTCATATCTACATCAGTAACAAACTTTAGGTCAACTAAACAGAACACCTTTTTTCTGACTTGATATAAATGCACTAATCTAAACCAAAACCTTAAAATATATATTTGTAATTTTAATAAGAAATAATCAACTCTGCTGTTTTCCACTCTGTTGCAGAGATGCTGCAGGAGATCCAGAAGCTTCATAAAGCCTTCATGTCAGACGAAAAGCGGGTGAGAAACTCCAATGAAGCTGTGGAGGACTCCATGGACACCAGACGGGAGACTAAGCGCAAACTCAGCATGTGCAGCAGCGGAGGAGACCTGGCAACTCTGGAGAAGAAGGTCAAGGAGCTCAACGTGCGCCAACTCAACCAAAAGGTGAAAAATATCCAGCAGACAGATGGCTGGGACTTTTCTGACATCAAAGTTCAATCAGCTGAACTTCCTCTCCTTGTTGGAGTTTCTGAATCCAACAGCGTCGACACATCTAACACCAACATGCCAATAGCGCTTTACATGCATCACAGGCAAATGTTAACGATTGAGTAAAATTTAAAACTTCAATAGAGAAAGCAATCATTTCTCCAAAGCCAAGGGTCCAGACCCTCTGTAAGAAGCAAAGCATAAAAAAGATGTTGGTTTTTACAAGGCTAACTTAGGGCTAATAATGAAAACATCTCCTAAAAAAATTTATTTTTTAATCCTCTCAAATGTGTGACATCTTGCCTGCAAAACTGTTTCTCTGAGCAGATCAGGGACTCAAGAATGATGATTGAAACATCAGTTCAATGTCCAGCTGCAAAGCTTTGGCAATCAACACATCAGTATATCACAGGCCACTAGTGTGGCCTTGAAATACAGTAGTTTTTATTTACCATCAACTAACCAGAGAGCTGTTTGTGCTGCTACTTTTGAACTGGTCGCTGTCATTGTTTATCTAATGGAGAAACCCTCTAGTGCTCATCAGTGGTATTACACTTGAATAAAGAAACTGAATGGTCTTCTGTTTCCTCTGAGCAACTTGTTTTGGTCTGACTCAGGTCTGCGGGCGACCGGATCCGGAGGACTGCTCTGGATGTCCTGAAGGTCAGGTCTGTGATGGAGCTGTTCCCGATGCCCAGAAAGCTTCTGAGATGGCAGAGAAAGTAAAAGAGCAACTCATCAAATTCCCATCCAACCTGGACAAGTCAAAGAAAAAGGCAAGTTTACACTGGGAACACTGGGAGGGTTTCTCCACGGAGCCGGTTCCTGTGGGAATTTTGTAATAAAATGACTTTTATTTGTGGCTCTGTATTAGAAATTTTTTTTATGAAAAAGCATTTGATTCAGGCAAGTACACATAACTTTATCCTATTCCAGATATAAACACAGTCTTCTGAGATTATTTTATGGATTTTATCAGAAACTATGAATTTTACAAAATGTATGAATTTAGGTTGGTACTGCAGATGTTGTTGAAATGACATTTAACATTTTTTGGATAAAAAAGTCTAGTGCATTGATTTATATTGTTCTAGTTACAGACATGGCTATTTGAAAAAATTTTTTTTAAGAATTTCTAAAACTGATTTCAATATCATCCACAGGCAAAATGCATTGTTGTAGCCAAATCTTTCAGGAATTAGTGTTGTTCTGCAAAATCCCAACTTGGTTGACTTGTGGGAAACTGGGCAGGAAATTTCCTGGATGGAAGAACTTGCTGTGTTGGGCTTGGAACCCTTTTAAAACTGCCTTTGGTTCAAGTTTTTATTGGCTTACCCTAAAACCCAGCGGTTTAAGATCGGATTTACCCAGCAGCATTTTAATTGCTTGTTAGTCTCCATGTATCAAACACCCCAGTCCTCGTTAAAATGGTTACTTCCTCTGGAACTGTAAAAATGTTTTCTGCCAAGACAAAAACAGTTTTAAGGTTCCCAAAGTTGATAGAAACCTTAAAAAAACTGATGGCGGGAAAGCTTGAGCGCCAAACCAGAACTTTACCAAGTCCAGTTAGAAGCAACACTTTGAAAAATCTGTTGTAGGTAAACAGTCGATGTAGACTAGTTGGTGAGTCTTCTCTGAGGATTGTTCTGTTTTAAGAAGTGTTAATATTATTTTGACCGTTTCAGATCAGTGACGTCCAGCAAGTGGCTCAGGACACCAAAGACCAGGCCCAAGACCTGCAGCGCCAGATCAGCGACACCACCGAATCAGTGGAGAGAGAGAAAAACAAAACCAGAGAGCTCCTCCAGAGAGTCAAACAATATCTGATGGGTTAGTGTTTACAGGCATAAAGTCAGTTCTTTTAAGAGACCTTCAACGCCAAACAATCCAACCATTAAATGATCTGCGCCTGCCGTCCTCTACAAATGTACCAGAGTGATGCATCTTACTGTGGGAAGCATCTCTGTCTGTTTCCTTCCTGGCAGATGAAATAGTTCCTCCAGGTGACATTGAGAAAATGGCCAACGCTGTCCTGAGGATCCAGCTACCGCGATCACCTGCTGAGATCCAATCGATGATCAATGAGATCAATAATCTTTTGAACGGTGCCACCAAATTCCAGGAGGACCTGAAGAAGCTGCAGGATGAAGCCAAAACAGCTCAGGAGCTTCTGCAGAAAGCGACAGAAGTCAAGTTGGTGTCTGAAAACAAAATTATTTAACACACAGCTCTGTTCAGAAACCATTTGTATGTGTTTTTATTATTTTAACAGGGAGCAAACTAAAAACATCAACGTTAAAGACATCCTCCGTGACATTATTGCTGCAGACACAGCTCAGAGCAAAGCCAACGATGACCTGGAGGTTGCAAATAAGGACAGAGACGACGCCAAAGACCGAATCCAAGAGGTGAGACTCAAACTTTCCAATTGTTTTACAGTAATCATCTCAGCCTGACTGGTACTGATGGTTTCTCTGCCATGTTTCAGGTGGAAAACAAACTGAACCCCATTGAGGATAAGCTGATGACCCAGCCTGTAGATCTGCTGGAGGAGATTGAAGCTCTGAAAAATAAAACAGAGCAGAACAGAGAGATGGCAAAAGAGGCCAGAGAAACTGCTGAGTCAGCATTGGCCAACATTTCTAATGACACGGTAAAATCTGAAAACTGTTAGCAGCAGCAGCATCTGCTGGGTTTGACCAGATTTCTGAGACATTTTCTCTCCCTACAGGAGCTGCAAGAAGTTCAGGAGCAGTTTGAGCTTTTAAAGCAGAAGCACTCGAATCAAACACTTGAAGACGAAGCCGCAGATCGACTGCAGGAAATCCTGAAGGAGACCGAAGATATGCAGAGACAAATGGAGGACAGACTCCAGCAGATAGAAGGTTGTAACCATTAGACTAAGAGTTGATGTAGGATTATTAATGTCCTGCACAGAATGATACACTGAACAGGTTGGCCAACACGTCAGATTTACAGGAAAAGTAGAAGAAAAGAAATCCTAAACACTGAAATGTTTGGTCCAATGGCGGTTATTTGTCCTGGAAAAAAGCTTCAGTGTTTTGGCTCTGAGAAAATTTATAAACAAAAATATAACATGACATATGCATCAGGTGAAGAAAGAATACACAATATTATTCTACATTAAATGTGACAAAGTGACACTTATTTTAGCAGCTATTGGAAAAGAGGAAAACTGCACCATCTGATGGACAAATATAAACATTTATAAGTGATGGTTAGTAGTTCAAAATGCACTCACTTGTTTACCAAGTTGACACAACTTGGGAACAAAAAAACATTATTTTTGTAACATTTTTGTTCATAAGGACAAACCTGAACGTTTTTTATGTAGTTTGGACGTTTTACGCTAATTTAAGGAACAGAGGTGGTTCTAAAAATATATACAAATGAACCTAATATCTGGCATGGCTACATGGCAGCACTGTTGCCTTGCAGCAAGAAGGTCGTGGGTTCAAATCCTGGCTTGTGGTCTTTCTGCAAGGAGCTTGCATGTTTTCCCTGTAAATGTGTGGATTCCCTCCAAGTACACAGTCCAAAAACTTGACAGGTTTCTCCCAATCACGCTGAACATGGTTGCTTGTCCTGTGATGGACTGGTGACCTGGCCAGGTGAACCCTGACCTCTGGAGATCAGCACCAGTCCCTGCTGGACCGGATGTAAAATGTGGATTTACTTTTATTTGTAAAAGTAAATCTACATTGGCTTGTGGTCTTTCTGCAAGGAGCTTGCATGTTTTCCCTATAAATGTGTGGATTTATATATATTCAATACATTAGATTGAATATATTTTCCAACTCACAAGAGCAAAATTAGATCTTTTTGTTCTCAGTTACCAAGGATTTTTCTTTTCTTTTTTTTTCTACCAGTTTTTGTTTGGTAAATGTTGATGATACGTCAGCAGAGGAAACAGAACGAAGACACAACAATAACAGTTGTAATCAGACTGAAGCAGTTTATGTAATTTAGGAAAAAGACTGAAATTCACTCTGAGCAGGACAGTGGGACAGTTCTACCTCAAAAAAACTTTTTCATTCTGGCCCATATCCTAATTCCTGCATGTGAATGAGGGGGCTGAGAAAAGGAAGCTGCTCCCTGCAGTCCGAATGACCCTGATGTTTTCTCTTTGGGTTCTGAATGTTTGATTTGGTTTCTACAAGACGTTTTTGACAGATCTGACTTGATGTTCTCTGTACATTCGTTTCTGGCAGACGTGGAGCAGAAGATCCAGCTGCTGATCCAGAGGAAGGAGGAGAAAATAGTGGAGCTGGCCGATCTGCTGAAGACGGTGGAGTCACTTCAAAAGGAAATCGCCTCTAAAGCTAAATATTACGCCACATGCTCCTCATAAGTCCTGCAGGGTCCTGAAAATAAAGAAAAATGATGACTTAAAATTTTTATACATATATATCTGAAGTTAAAATTAATGCTTTTACATTTGGAATATTTGCTTTTTTTATGTTAGAAACGTTTACAAAAATCAAACCTTACATCATGAAAATAAAAAATTATTATATTTGAATTGGCTCTGAGTGATTTCTTTAGGGACAGGTTGCAGTTTCAGATGTTGTATCCAAACATTTATCCACATTCTCATCATTATACCGGTCTTCTCGAAACCCAGCGGCTGACCTCTCACCCTGAACCAGATTATTCATTTTAGACTAATGTTTCTGTCCACTGTCACCGCATGCTTATTCTAGCATGTGGCTCGAATTTGAATGACTGTATTTTATACATTAAATATTACAGGTTTGTAAAGTACCTTGAGAGGACATTTGTTTTTAATCAGAGAAATGAAAACTGGCCCTAAATTGGATAACGGTGCATTGTTTCCTCTGCCTTTAAAAAGCGTCAGCTATTTGAGAAGTAAAGTGAATTTAACTAATTCTCATATATTAGTGTAACTATTGTGGTAGGAATGGTTCTGAGTCCCAGTCAGTTTGGAAAAAGGCATCAATACAGCTTCAGAAAAGATCAGTGACAAATCTTCTTTTATTTTAATCTTGCCTCTTTTTTAAGTATTACATTCAGTGTCAAGCTGTGTCATTGAAAAAAAATGCTTAGTGGTATGGAAGAAACTCTAAAACACACAAAAAAAGACATTTAATCTACTTTAGATGAAGTCTTTCCTGCATGAATGAAGCATCTCTGTATGTCTGTTTAAAACTAATTGATTTATTCAGTTTCTGTCCACCAGGGGGCGCTGATTTTCAGAGAAATTTGCGGAATGTTTCCTGCAGAAGCGTCATCTGTGTCAGAATGACCCATTCAATGATCACCTGAATTTCGCTTACATTTTCAATAAAGTTTTTAGAGTAAACACACTACAACTCAAATCAAGGGAGTGAACAGCTGCTCAAAAAAATCCAGATGTTTTAAAACTCTCCATCTGTGCATTTCCCTTGTACAGCAAAATAGAATTGATCAGGAAACAAGAAAATACCAGACTACTCCTTTAAACAGCAATGTAAACATGCCCTGTACATATTATCCTGCTCAATACATGTAATCCTAGATTGAGATGTTCCTAAATATGATAGAGTATGATGTGCATAGAGCATAAGACAAAAAAAAACAACCAGGTCTGAGAACCACTGGGCTTGAAACAACCAGCACAGGATTGAGGAACATTGATTTAAATGATGAAGTTGTGAAATGGCATAATTATTAAACTCACAAACTAAGAGAGAAACCTTCATGTTTTTATTTTTAAAAATTCAAAACGGATAATTCAGACTCCAAAGACCCAGATGTAAGCACAGAAGTTAACGCAGAGTTAAAATCCGATGATTTAAAGTAAACTAATCAACGATGCAAGGATGAGGGGAAAAAAACCAAGGACGGAAAAGATGCAAAGTTATTAAGGTTTTAAAAGATTCATGATTCTTTAAATCAGTTTCTCACATCTCAGCAGCCAATCAGCACTCAGCCTTTGTTGATAATACAACAGGAAGTTTACAGTAAACACCTGAAGGAGAGAGGAGGGGAGAGAGGAGAGAACCTCCAGCAGAACAACTCAGGGCTCAGTGTGACTGCAGTGCTTTGTTACTGAACATGTGGCAGCCTGCTGACATCACACACACACACACACACACACACGCACACACACACACACACACACACACACACCAATACATGCCTACATCTACAGTACAGACCAAAACTTTAGACACACCTTCTCATTCAATGACTTTCCTTTATTTTCATGACTATTGACATTGTAGATTCACACTGAAGGAATCAGAAGTATGAAGTAACACATGTGGAAATATGTACTAAACAAAAAAGTGTAAAACAACTGAAAATACGCCTTATATTCTAGTTTCTTCAAAGTAGCAACCTTTTGCTGTGATTACTACTTTGCACACATTCTGCATTCTCTTGATGAGCTTCAAGAAGTAGTCAGTCACCTGAAACGGTTTTCACTTCACAGGTGTGTCCTGTCAGGTTTTTCTACAA
>CAEFZX010005200.1:0-19710 GCA_903066825.1 Alfaro cultratus | reverse complement strand
CTTAACCCAATTCTAGTAGTTTCTGCAATCTCCTTAGATGTTTTCTCTGCTTGATGCAGGCCAATGATTTGACCCTTCTTAAACAGACTAACGTCTTTTCCACGACCACAGGATGTGTCTTTTGGTTGTTTAAGAAATGAGGAGTTACTCATTGCATCAGCTGGGGTTAAATAACTTGTTGCCAGCTGAAAGATAATCACCTATGCAGTAATTATCCAATAGGAGGCTTGTTCCTATTTGCTTAGTTAAATCCAGGTGGCGAATTTTATTTTGGCCAGGCAGTGTATTAAATAATATAATGTCTGATGCAAGAAATAACCTGAAGACTGCTTGTCTTTTCACATTGTTTTTTCCCCTCAACACAGATCATCAGTATCCCAGAATAGCCAGCTGTGTCAGCTTGGCCATTGTGGACAGATATGTATTCATGAAGCCTGGGGAAATATGTAAAATATGGCCTGGGCTTTGTGTTGGGGGTATATCAGGGATCTGAATATTTTACGTGTGAATTAGTCGGCTATAAAGGATTATGTTAATAAAGTCACAAGAGTATATTTAAATACAGAAAAAAAACTGTCCTCTCCTCAGTTATTATGTCGTATAAAGAATCTTTTATGATGTCTGTACGATATTTATATAGCAAGCAGAGCTGTGAATGTTTACCTCCAACATTTCCACCATGCCTGAGCAGAGCTGCATGCTCTCAGCACAGAGATCCAGGCTGTCAGATAACGCCGGCTCTCTGCTCGGTGGGCTGGTGTTCATGTCAATGATCAAAACAAGCTACCAGGTTATTACCATTAACTAAAACTAACAGAATAACAGAAACTGAAACCGAGAAAACATTTTTGTTAACTGAAAAGAGTAAAAATAGTAACTGATGGAGGAAAACTAACTAACCGTTAGGATCCCGGATTGTTTGGTTAGATTTTGGGTTTTGTTTATTTCTGTGTTTTCTGCTTCCTCTTCTTTCTCTTTTTCTTTTTAGATCAGTCATGTTTTTGTTTTATTTTCGTTTGGTCCTTTCTAAGTGATTCTAGTTTATTATGTTTATTTCTTCTTTCTAGTCATTTCTTGCTCTCCAGTTCAATTTGGTCTTTCAGTTCTGTGTTTTCATTCCTTTGGATTCATTGAATGTTTTCTGTCCTTGTTTTTTTGTTCCTCATTTTTTCATTAAACATCTTTTCATCATCTACCCAACATCTCCATCATTCTGCATTTGGGTCCACCAACCCACCTACAAATCATGACACTAACTGGAACTATATTGTGTGTAGAAAAACCCTATAAAATAAAACTTAAAAAACTATAAAACTAAAACATACTGAAGTTATAGACATCCTTCATTTTTGTGTTCATGAATTTATTTATTAGCCTTTCGAACTGATGTGGAATTTATTTATTTATTTATTTATTTATTTATTTATTTATTTATTTCCCCCACACAATGTATCCACTGTTCTCCACTCTCCTCATGGTGGCGCTAACACTAATACACAAAATGGTGACAGCAGAAGTTGGGAGAAAACTCCAGAGTCAGCTGGTTGTTCAAAAATAATTTAATGCATTTTATTGAAAATAATATCTTCTGTTGAGTATTTATTGCCAATCCATACATACATATTCACAGTACAATACTGTTAATTCTCCACCTACAAGTAAGGAGAAACTAAAACTACAACAGTAACTAATGAAACTAAACACTATTTAACTAATAATAACTAATACAAATTAGCAAACACACTATAAAAACAAATTAAAACTCACTGAAGTAGACAAACAAAAGATAATGAGATAAAACTAAACAAACTGAACTAACATAAAACACAAAATTTATTAATTCTTTTTCAAAAACAAACAAACAAAAGAATGACTCCATTAGCAGATTTAGGTTCAGAGCTATGTTTTGTTTTTACCAACATGTTTCTTCAGACTGTAGATCAGGAGGAGCATCGCAGCCAGAAACCGGCCATGAATCTGATTCAGAATCTGACTCAGATAAAGATAGGAGGGGAGGGGAGGGGGCTTCCAACCTGAAACACTTAGAGCTCATCACCACAGATAAATCATCAAAATACCGGAGGACACATGCAAAATGCAAAACTTAACTCACAGTGTCTCAGTTGCACTCTGCGATCTCATGAATTAGAGAAGCCGTTGGGTTCTGGCCGTGTTCCCCCCCTGATCTCTGACAGAGCCGGTGGCTGTCAGTGAGGCTGGTGAAGGGCTCCTCATGCCTCTCTCTGATGATCAGCGGGATGTGGGAGGATTGTTCCAGTTACTCATCAGCTCATTTCCACTCCATTAGGTAAGGCAGAGAGCCTGGGAGTGAAACAGCGGAGCTCAAAGTGTTACGACAGAGCCAGTCTGAGACCAGGCAGGACGGCGTAAATAAATGCAGTGTCACAGCGTTGGCCTCGCCGTTCCACTGAGCCCCTCTGGGATTATTACCCAGATCACTCTGCTGTAAACATTAGAGATATAAACATGGAGATTTTTTAATCAGAAAAGTGTTTGTATTCTCTCGTCTGTTTACTAGTTGTACCTTCCTAGTACCACTTCACCTTGTATCTTTGACCTGATGAGCTCCATGCCTTGTTATTATATTTGTCAGCTATTTATTTCATTGGCTACAGCCTATATTTTGGGTCAGTCATGCTGAAACACTCAATGTAACGTTATATTTCCTCCGCCATGCTTGCCAGTGGTTGAATACCTTTATTCCCACTAAAGCAAGTTGATTTCTGTTTCATCCGACCATGAAATAGGAGACCAGAAGTCGCCTTCGCCTGGTGAGATTTTTGCAAAGCGGCCTTTTGTTTGCCTCCCTCTGCGTCTGCATGCATGGAGTCCAGCAGGATTCTGTCTGTCTGGAGATGTTGCCTCCAGCATGGAGGGCCTTGGTGCCGACACTTTCACCTCTCTTGCTGCTTAACTCAACTCAAAAATACTTGTTTTATCCAAAAAAGGGAAATTAAATGTTGTAACTCATATAATCCAAATATTTTGACTAGAACAGAATGGGATAATGGTGCTGACTTGATGAAAACAGCTGTTCCCAGTTCAACAGGATCATTTGGGTTCTTCAGAACAGCAGGACTATTAGAGACCATGGTGTAGTCCAATCCACTGGCCTGGTGCAGGTTTGGGTCCAGGTTGTCTGTCTGTCTGTCTCTGGCAGGTTCTGCTCCACCAGCTGCAGCTCATTGAAGTGATGCCATTTAAATATCTTAGGCTTCATTTTACACATCCATGTGTGTTTTGTTTCTCCATAATGGTTCTTGTGTGAAGATGGCCATAGGGTTTGGACTGTTGCTCTCACACTGTGTTGTGTGTATTGTGTGTGTGTGCCTTTTGAAGTCACTTCTCTGGCTCTGTGGCCTCGTTACGGCCGTGTTGTTGGAGTTTTAATGTTCATGCGCGTCGTCCTGATCAGCCAATGGCAAAAGACTTTTTAAACCTTGTGGACACTTTTAATCTTGTATCACACACAAGAAAGCACACACACACTTGATGTTTGATTTTAAAGGTTTGTGACGCAACATTTCCTGATCATATTCCTGTTTTATTTGCGACTACTCTCACCTGTAATGCAGTAAAACTTTGCACTGTTGCCTGATGATGTTGTAAGATGTAACCTTTATTAAAAACAAGTTTTTTTTTATTATTTTCTTAAAATGATCTCTATGTTGTCACAATATAAGACATAATCTGTGAAAAAATGTAGTTGCTCTGCCTTCTCTCAGTATTCCTGGTACAAACTGCAGAAGTACACAGCTTGGTCAGAAACAATCAATCAGAGCTGAGAGGAGGGCCTTATCGCTGTCAATCACTCTCGTGTACATGCTGCTCACATGCCATCCCCCCTGCTCTCTGCTGCATTGCAGCTGGTTCACCCCATCAGAGCATGCTAGTTAGCATGGCCACAGGTGACAGCAGTTTTCCTGTAATGGTTAGCTGCTTATCTGCCATTAGCACATTGAGCAGCGCGTACCTGAGGATGATTGACCCTCTTACTGCCTCTGATTGGTTGTTTTTGAACGGGAGCGTTAAATTTCTTCAGACAGCCGTTGCATTTGGAGGAGGTGCAGAAGCTGGATTGTTTTTTCACAGATGATCTCTCTCATACCATTCTGTCACAAAATGTTGACAGTTTTAACAAATACAGAAAAAAACCAACATGTTTTTATAAGTTACTGACTGCAGCTTTAATTTCCACTGCTGCTCAGGTCTCAGCTGCTTTCAGTCAGACACAGCTGTGTCACTGAGAGCATGAAGAACGATAGAGGATCTTTCATTCCACCTGCCAGTCACTTACAGACACCGTGGCTCCACTAGAACACGGGAAGTCTAGGACTAAATGCTGGTCGAATGATAGCTCAGTCTGTCACACGCTGGTGCCGCACAGCTGAGAGAAAGTGGAAAGGAACAAACAGCAGGTCTCACTTTAAATCTTTAGGGACTCTTGGTGTTATCAGAAAACTTTGAAAGCTGCTGAAAACAACTATCCTCCCCAACTGTGTGATAACATTTTCTTCATCTCTTTATTGATACAACTCCCTCTATCAGGACTTCAATCCTTTCACCTCATGATTCTTCAGTCTCGTAACCAGATACTGTTGTTTTCGCAAGCTTGAGGCCAATGTCTAATTAATTTTTTATTTCAAAATCCCTCAGAAAAACCAACTAATAGTTTATCTGGAAAAAACATACAATTCTTGAGGTTTTCCAGTCTTGTTTTAGAGCCTTCCACTGGACTAAATGAGCTCTTTTTTTTTGCTCTTTTTTTTAGCGACTGACTCCAGCTGTGTCAGTTCGTTATTCTTGTGCTTTTAGTTTTAGCTGCTGCATTTGACACGGTGCACCGTGAGCTTTCAGTTCCCCTCATCCTGGCACAAAACGTTAACAGGGTATAACAGTTTATTGATGCAGGACTATGTCTATTAACATCTATTATTAGTCCTTTGAACTGTGTGTGATGGAGTTGTTGTTAGGACATGGTGTGGATCAACCAGAGGCAGCCGGTCCTCTGGTTGCAGCCCCTCACAGCTCCTCCCATCTTATGTTCTGTTGAGGCTGTAAAAACATGTCTAAGGGTTTGGGCCTCAAGTGCCAAACTGTTTTTGTGACAAGTGAGGCCGTAACGTCACCTTGAGGGCCAGTGTGAGAGCCAGTGACATGGTGGAACTCTGTGTCGCATTAGATGGGAACAACATTAATCATCCTGCTGTCCCTCTGTGTTACCAGGACATTGATTCTCATTTGTCATGCTGCTATGGCAACCAGCAGAAAATACAAACAGCAAAAAAACAAAAAGATCACAATTATTCATTTGTGGCCTGCAGTGATCAGTGATCTGGGCTTGTAGGTCTTTGTAAAGTTTGGTCTTATTTAATTGATTTGATTTCATTTCTGGTTTAGTTCATACATAGATAAATATGCCATCTGTGTTGATATGACGAGCTTGGAAACTGAGCTTCTGCTTGTATTCATTACTTCTTGTCCTTGAATTTGTCCACAAATCTAGTGGGAGGAACTCTGGCTTAGCTTACTAACCTGATAGCCGCCCTCAGAGTGTCGTCAATTTTACTTCAAATTGGTGCACCATTTGCACCATTCAATGCAAATGTAGACCTGATCAGATTCATTTTTGTTGCAGAACTTGTTAGGAGGATCCAGACGAAGCTTTAAGACAGTTGTCAGAACCCTTGGCAAAGATCTTTTTCAGTTCTGTGATAATACTGCATGTTAAACCTTTGGAAATTAACAAAGAATTAAATTTTTTTTACATATAGTATCTGTGTTGCAGGCCTGCCTGCCTCTTCCATAGAGCTGCATGCTTTCCATTGAAAAGATGATTTTGTTGGTCTCTCAGCTGTGTACAGGTGTGAACTTTGTCAATTTTGTTGTAAAACAGGAACCCTGACAATCATATTTCATGTGTAGAAAGACCATTCAGACATTGATAGAAAAGAAGTGAATACATGGAGCGATACCTGACGACAGGATTGCAAAACTTTTGGGAGCCACCAAAAAAAAGGATTTCCTGTTTGCTTCAGCTCACCAATTCATTTAGGAAGCGGATCAGGCTGCTGGCTCAAGGCCTCCGACATGATGCCGCAGGAGGGCAGATAACTAAGGAGGAAGAGCTTTCTGATGAGTGGCTGTTTGCTTTCCTGGAGTCTTGTTTCTGTCGTGTGGGTCTGAAACCCCCTGAGGTCATTAATGTTTGATTTTTGCATTGCATGCTGACTGCTTTCACCAGATCCTTTAGGACAGCCTTCTTCAAGCAATTACACATCCACGTTCAATCAGCACTATTTAAAAGTCGGTGCTATTTTAAATTTATGTCGAAATGGGGCGAGTTATGTGTGAAAATCTGGTCAATAATGCATGAAATGCTGCAGATCTGTAACCACGCTGCGTCTGCGATAAACAGCCCGTCCAAAGTGATGGACGTGGCAGTCACACTCAGTGAGCGAAAAAGTGCAAATATGCCATCTGTGTTGATATGACGAGCTTGGAAACTGAGCTTCTGCTTGTATTTATTACTTCTTGTCCTTGAATTTGTCCTCTCCTTGGGTCTTTTGGGCTCCCTCCCCCCAGCTCCATGTGAACCACGTCTCCCTCAGGCTCAGGCGGACGCTTCGGTTCCCAACACACACAAAACCTTCAGGACTCTTCAGCCGCTCTGATCGTCTGAGTCTTCCGCCGTGGCGAGGAGCTGCAGCCTCTTGCCCGATGGCATGCTGAAGCGGCGACGTGACGTTAAAGCGATGGCGGCCACCAGAATGCCGTTGTCGATCGGGCCGCTCCGTTTCACCATCAAGTGAACCACGATGCGGTTTAATCCAAAACAGATTAAAAGCTCCACTATCAGGCTGTCCCAGTTCCACACTCACACAGCTGGAGTTATTTATATCTCTGTAGTCTTGCACTACAACAACAACAGCAAAAAAAACAAAAAAAAAACTGCATTCTTGGGCTTTTGGCTCTCTATAAATGCCTCTTGTGGTCTCAGAGCAAAGTAATGACTGGCACAGATGTCTAAAGTCTAATCTTCTAACTATTCTGTTTTCAAAGTGGTAGAAATAATCTTCTTTGTTCAGATAGTTAAGGATAGTTGTTTAAAGAAGCCAGTTGACTTCCTCAATCAGCTCAGTCTGTCATGTTGAAGGACGTAAGAGGAGCCCGCAAAGACCAATTAGAAATAAATCAACTACTTTTCTTCAATGGACAAGAAACAAGCCGAGCTGAGGCTGTAAAAACACCAGAATATTTCCCTATTTGTGGATTTTGGATTAGACTAGGCCATTATATTATCTGAGTATTGGAATTAAACCATTCCATGGTTCTTGCCATGTTGGAAGGGAAACTCTGTCCAGTTTCCAGGTGTTTTGTCGTCTTTAGCAGCTGTTCTGTTTAGGATGCTCTTGTCATAACGTGGGGGGAGAGGCTGAAGACCCAGGCTGGAGTGAAAGAATGATGTTTTAATGATCAAAAAAACACAATAATCCAGGCAGCACAGATGAGCAGAAGGCTAATGCTCACAACTGGTAGCAACTGGAATAACTGACGACTGACTTGACAGCAGACAAGACGGCTTGACAAAACATATATGGCAAGGAGAACAAGAAACACAGGTGGCATTAGATACACAGAGAGTAATCAGGGAACGAGACGGAGCTGGGAACAGTCAAGGGAACAGGACAACATGGAGACTCAATAAACTGAAAACGACACAAAAACCTAATTTAACAGAGAAAAAACCAAAACTTTGCAGTTCTGTTCTAGGATCTGATCCTAAAAGGTTCCAAATAAAAAGTGCTAAATTGCTCAAGCAAAACATAAATCTTTTTTTTTAATTGCATGTTGTCGATGATCCACAAAGATTCCATCTGCAATTTAATACATGCGCAAAAGTGGTGCAAACCACCCTGTTCAAATGAGGATTTTGCATGTGCTACTGGATGACTTCTCTCCATAGAAGCTACACCTGGTCTGGAACCTGATTGGTTGGGATTCCTTCCTGGAGGAGGGCGTCGGCTGGCATAATGCTGACATCACCTAATCGTTCTGCTTCTCCTGCTGTAAACATTTTACTTTCAAGAACATCAGAATAATCCTACAGTTTCTGTCTTCTCAAACCTCCAGTCGGTCTTGGCAGATGGCCGCTTGTACTGAGCCTGGTTCTGGTTCTGGTTCTGCTGGAGGTTTCTTCCTGTTAAAAGAGAAAGAGAAAAAAAATCACACAAAAGGAATGTTGGGACAGTTTTTGTCTCTTTGCTTTGTGTTGGTTTTCTGGTCTCTGGTTTTTATTGTTCAGTTTTATTAAATAACATGGCACAATTTTTAAGTTAGTCAATGTGTTTTTCTTTTTAGCTTAATGTCCACAGGCCAGTTGCATTCAACTGTTTCACTTAAACAGTTTTCCATGCCAGTTTTGCACCTATCTTTCAAATGTTCTAAATACAGACTCAAAAACAGCATACAATCTGATTCAGTCTGAAAAATCACATTGCGGGTTGCAAGTCTTTGCATCTGCACATCTGCATCCTGTATTTTCAGATTTGTGATGATCAAAAAGCACAAAAATACTGGTTGTGCCTGGTTTGGACCTGTTTATATGGATGCAAACCTTTTAAAGATCAGGCCTCAAAGTGCTTTGCATGTTGGCCAAAATGTTCAGCTACAGTATTATTTGACCAGAGCTCCTTTCTTTGCAGGTTTTCTGTGTTGCCTGCACGACTGCAGCAGAAGAGAATTTAGATAGAATGAAGCTGCAGAGTAGAGATAGTGACTGAGAGTCGTGGAAACATGAAACCAATCTGAGCAGAACACAGAGAAACATTATGGAGACGCGATAAACCATGAATAAGACAATCTGATCAGATTTGTTAAAACCTGTAATCAGATTTAATCAGATTAAAATGATGTGCAAATTCTGGTATGTTAAAGATTAAAATAAAATTAATACAAATAGGCTATTAATTAACTGGTAAGGCAGAAGAAAGACCTTTCCAAATCTAAAATTTTACTCATAATGTGAAATATTTGAATCCAAAACTAAGTCTTCAATTTACATGTAGAAGCAAATTACTTTCTATGACAATATTGATATCTTTAATTGTGAACCCAACGTGACTGAGTGGGTAGAAAGTAATATCATCAAAATGAAGCTTGTTCCAAACAAAGAAGGCTCATTTTAACATGAACTCTGTCTGGTGCATTTTTTGGTGAAAACATGCTGGATGTGCATTCAGTGAATTTGAATTTGAGTTCCTGGAAAATACTGTAATTAGGTCAAAGTAGCGTCACTTCAAAGTAAAATTATTCACGTCACAGTAAAAGCTGCTGCTGCAAGGCTATTTTTAGAAGAACGTTTCTTTTAAAGAGTTACTCTAGTAAATGTTACCACCCACTTCCATTCTTACATGACACAATAGGAACAAGTTCAAGGGGGATGAATACTTTTTCACACCACTGTCCTTATGTTTTTCCTGAACACACTTGTTCTGACAGGTTACCGCTTCGTGGAGCTGCTGCAGCAGCAGCTTCATGAGGTCATTTAAAGTCACGACTAGTAGGAAAAACCTAAATACCAAAGGCCACTGTCTGCTCTCTGCAGGGTGAGGCAACGTTTCAGAGCAGCTGGCAACTCTGTCCCCCTGGATGTCAGAAAAACATCCATGTTTCTAGTAAAATTACATTTTTACTGCATGATTCATTTTCTATTTAAAGATCTGGTATCTTTAGTGGTCGTTATTTCCTGCAAATCTGCAAAGCTACATTATCAATATCAGAGTCAGAGTGATTATAAAGGATCTATAAACTGAAAGGTTGACCTGCAGTGCAGGACGCTGCGTCCCTCTGGTCCTTTCTCAGGTCTCTGCGATTTGCTTTGACATTCACATTCTGCTCATCTTTCAGGCCTGAGTGACACTTTGCTATTTTCTCCAACTCTTGTCTGCTTTTCATATTTCTATGAAGTTTAAAGTTATTCCGACAAAGATACTGATAGCTAAACAGTTCACCTTGATGTGGAGAAGGAATCAAAAAGTTACAGAATGGTGACTATGTCCAGTTTCAGCATATTTTATTTATTTATTTTTTCTGTTTCAGTAATGAGAAAAGGAAGTAAGAGAGCTGATAAAGTAAGAACATTTGTGTTTGTTTTTCTCTGCTTTTACAAAGCTTTGTGGCAGTAATTCTTATTTAGTTGTAGATCTGATTTATTTCTCTTCAAATGGTCCCACATTTGAAGAGTAGAGCATCTGTTGATGCCAAACGGTTTATCCAGCTATTGACTCCAGTTGGTGTTTGTTAGTTTGACTGGATGATGGAAGTCTGAGGAATCAAGTCATATTGGTGATTTAACAGTCTTCACTGAGCAGAGAGGAACCTCAGTGGTGCTCAAGCTGTTTGGTAAAGGCAGAGCGGTTTCTCTAAGTTGTTCATGGTTGCTGTGGCACCACTTAGACGGAAATCAACTAGCTCTCCAGCGATATAAGACCGTGGTAAAAAGGCTCATGTCATGGAATAAAAATGTCCTCACTTTTTCTGCTCAGCATACAGCGGTGTGAAAACGTGTTTGCCCCCTCGCTAATTCAATTTGTGTTAAATTGTGCTAAATGTTCTGGATAAGCCACATAACATGAACCTCACAGTGCTGCCTGCTTTATCCAGAGGATCAACCGTCTAATTTGTTTTATGCACATTCAAGATGAGTTGATTGTTTCCACATCATGGTCACACTAATACAGAATGTCTATCATCCTATTCTTATTCATATTAATCAGTGATATGCATGGTGGTGTAGTTGTTTGAGCCTTAAAGGTTTAAATCACGGCTCTGGCCTTTCTGCATGTTCTACCATACATACCTGCGTTGTCACTGGTCACTCACAAAGGTCAAAAACATGCACTCTGTGCATAATTAGGTTTTCTAAATTGCCTTTAGGTATGAGTGTATGAATGCCTGGCTGTGTGTTTCTCTGTTGCTGTGTGACGAACCGGCGTCTGTCCATGATGCGCCCCGACTCTACTGCCACTCTGCAAAGGTTGAAAATGGATGGATAGATAATATGAAATTGTAGGCACAGTGTCTTGTCAATGTGGTTGAAGTATTAGTCCAGGAATTATGAAAATGAATAAAGGCTCAGTTTGTGTCTACAGTTGGTCCTTAATGTTTGTATCCTGCAGGTTTTAGTTCTGTTCTTGATGGTGCTAAATTAAACCTCAGCAAATGTGCATGAAACTCAATATTTAGTCAATATTCTGCTAATGAAAATAAAAACATAATTTTGCAATTGCAGTTTTTCCTTTAAATAAAAAGGTGAACTTAAAACGACATAAATAAGTTTGTTCACGTAATAAGTCATTAAAAATATGAAGCTCGATGATCCTCAAACTACTTCCTGTCGTCTTCTTCTTCATGATTTGTGCCAGTAGCAACATCTGGTTGTTGATCATCTCAGTCATGTGATGTGAAAAAACTGTTTCCATTGCAGTTTTACAAAGTAAATCAACTTCAATATGGCTGAGAACCCCCCACCTCATCCTAGCACCAAAACGTTCTATTGAAAACAAGAATTTTTCAAAATCTTTCCATTTGAGCAAATTCAAATGGAAGAATTTGCTCAAATGGAAATTCCATACTACTTCCACTGAGCAAATTTATTTTTGAAATGTCAAATTGTGCAATTATACAGATAATGTTCTGAGAGGCCTGCTATCATTTGATCCAGGTGTTTTGAGACCAGACAGAGAGAAGGACAACATGCAGGATGCTTCCCTTTGAGGACAGACCTTGTACATTCCTGACCCAATGTGTGTTAAAATTCACCTTTATGAAGAAGAACAGAAGAATTGGATTCATTATAACTTTGATTCCTGTTTTTAGAGCAGCTGACAGAACTCCTACCTGCAGCTAGAAACATCTGCTGACCCGTCAAGGCCTCTGTGATTCACCACAGCCACCGCTGAGACGTTTCTGCTGCATGGAGTTTGTCATTGTGTCCATGTGCAAACAGTCACAATAAATATTTGTAGGCCAATCTTATTTCAGCACTTGTGTTATTCATCGGTGCAGCGCGTTCAGGAGTGAGCACAATGAATTTCACAGCTTGTCACCTCCAGCGAGCCGTGCAGCTCTCTGACTCCACTCTAACTCTGCCCTGCTCTGTTTACATGAAACGACACTGAGATGCATGAATCATAGCACACAGTCCTGTTCTGTGTTGTACTGCTCATCCATGCGTTTTCTAAGAGTGAGCCAAGTGGGATATCCCACGTGAAGCGCTTTTGTGGCTTTCATTTGTCCTGTCACAGCTGCAAAGTGGAAGAATGAAGTTCTCCTGGTTGTGGAACAGGTTCATAAAAATAATACAGATACCACTCAATATACTAAGCACAAGGAAACTCATAGCACTGTGTGAATGCAGTGGATTGATTGAATATCCAGTAGCACAGGCGTGTGGTTTAGTAATGGGATGAAAACCTGAAGCTCAGGATTCTTATGGGCATCAGTACCTGTGTTTCCATAAACCATACATAGTGCTCCGCAAACTGAAATTATGAAAATAAATTTGCTTAAAGGAAGCATGGCAATTTTAAAAAGTTTTCACACTGGGATGAGGTGGTTTTTCAGCCGTATCAAAATAGATGTATTTTGTAAAACTGCAATGGAAATGAGTCACATGATCAACAGAGTTCATATTTAATCAATTAACACTTAGTGTTAAGTGATGAACTCCAGACAGATTTAGTACTTGACAGAGTTAAGGTACCAACTCTCTCTCTCTGGTTTGGACCCATGTAGACACTTTAAACGTATTGAAATCAAACCTGAGTGATAATTTGGCCATTCTGGGTTTGCTGTGTACAGTACGACACCAACACATTCAGATTCTGTGCATCTAGCAATAACTGAGACTCAGTAGGGAGACACATGCCTAAAACAGCACGTTTAAAAATCTATTTTTATAAAAAGCTCCAAACCGTAGTTACCACTCAGACTCAATGTCACATGTCTGTATGCCTAATTTCAGATCAGTACTATTGTGTGGCATCCAGTCTGCACAGTTCAGATCCTCCAGGTGACTGAACATGTTCAAGTGTACATGCTGTGTGCAGGAACAACAGCGCAGCAGATAGCAGGATTTCTGATGAATGTTTTCTGGGGTGGGTGGAAGCGGGTGAGTCAAAGCGGAGGAGCAGCAACACCTGCGAGTGTGTCTCATTCTTTGGCAGCTCCGTCCCTCGGGGGCCACAACGAATGACAGAAAAGATCGAAAATGCAGCGACAGACGGAGCTCTGCACACACGGAGGATGGCAGCAGCAGTGGTGACAATCAACTGATTGCATTCATGCATATGTACAGCGCTTGGGAAACAAGTTCCTGTGACAGGAAGTAATTAGATGAACTACGTCATTCAAAAGCTTGTCGAATCAATCGGAGCTGTAGTAACTGTCGTTTTCTCTCTGACTTGATTTGTCTCTATGCTGTGCTGTTTTGGACATTTGGCTCTCTCCTCATAGAATAATGTTTCAGTTCTCTGCAGGTGTCAAATATATAAACCTTTACAGGGTTGTCACAATACTAAAATTTCAAACTTGAAACTGATACTAACAAAGATATTCAATAACGTTTTTAATAGTATTGATAAACCATGGAAAATGGTATATCAATGCCATTTCTCATGACTCCAGGACATTTTCAAGAAGGCACAGGGTTCTTTCTAGCTAAGAGCAAAAATGATGAGTAATCAATTTTGACTGCATGATACACTTTTTCACTTCCGATACCAATATTTGAGATTTAGTATCGGTTGATACCAACCTGATACAGAAAAGCAGTACTGAATTGAATTAAAATGTTTCTTTTTTTGAACACAGACACACATGTACTGAGTTACAAATTCACAATTCAATTCAAAAGTTTGGTCAACCAGGGTGAAGTTGAGGTTCAGGCAGCTTGTTGCCAAGCTGATTCCACTCAGCCTCTTCACACAGCATCATCAAATCAAAGTAAAGGTTTAAACTCACCGAGAGACTTCATCAGTATCTCCTCAGCACTAACTCTCCTCCATGGAGGGTAAGACCGGCCATGAAGTTCAGATGCATCCTGGCTGTCTTTTTAGAGCATGAAGCCCTGCCGGGTCCAGAGGGTAGCCAGGTTCTTCTGTCAGGATTTGAGGGATGAAAGGACCCAGACAAAGATCTTCATGAAGTAACAGACTAATAACAACACAGGCAGACCAGATCACATGAGGTGAGGTGCATGAGGGTAAAATCCAGCACAAAACCAAGGAACTGGCAGGTGTGAATACACAATCTGTGTTTCCATTACAAATGTGCGTTGATCTTCGTTTGTATTCTGCTAATGTTGCAAAAACACAATTTTGCAATTATGACGTTACCATCAATAAAGAAATGAAATTAAAATCACACATGTTTAAGCTTGTTCATGCTACAAGTCATTAAAAGTGATGGATATAAACAGTTACATGAGATGTATTCATAATTTAACCATGGTCTATCAGCCTCATCATCTATCATCCAATCAGAGGAGACGTCTGTGTTTTATTCAGGCATTGGAGCATCAAGCTCCTTTTACAGTATATATGTAGCCAGAGATGCAGGAAAAACATTACAAACATAAACAATAAAATTTAAGTCTGTAATGCATACAATAATATCAGAAAGAGTAAATGTACCTCTGACTCTTGATACATATAAATTGATCACAGATAGATGTGTTTGCTCTCTATGGAATCAAATGAAATTCGCTCTATATGGAAATGTGTTGCTGCTATCAGGAAACAACCACAGGATCGTCTTCAACTCGTCTCTTCTGATCAGGTTTTCAGCAGCCCAGGTAACTGGAATCGGCTTTAGATTGAAAGCATTTCTGTGAACCTCTTCTCACAGATGTTAGCATTAATATTTCTATTTTCTGTGCCTTTGGATGCTTTTCTTTAATGTCTATATTCTTGGCAGCCACTTGTCCTCTCTGTCTGCCTCAGACATGTCCTTGCACGTCGCTGCAGGAGCTGATTTGGGATTACAGTTGGAAATTGTTGCCTCAAAAGTTCTTGAAATACTTTTGATGACAAAGACTCTTTGCTGATTAAAAACTAACCAAAGTCCACAAACACCAGCTAAAATGCCAGGTTTCTGGGGTTTAAAGAAAAGAGATCACAATACAGTACATACAGACCCAGGCTGACAAAACACAAGCAGAAATGGTCAAGATAATTACAGCAGTGACCAAAAGGAGGAGTGAAGGACAAGGACATGAAAATAAAGCAGAAAATTAGTCATTTTCTCATCAGTTCTCCCCAGCAGCTGAATAGAGGTTTTATTTGACAGACCTTTGTAATGATTTTCTTCCGTGACATTTGCTCTTTGGAGACTCTCTTCCTGTCCATTCATCTTTGGTCTTTCTTGTTGTCTCTTTGGTGGGTTTTTTTTCATTCGGTTTGAATGTCGCAGCCTGGGCAGCAGACTGCCTGAATCTTCTGCAGCTCTGAAGTAAGCGGACTCCCAGGGCTTACTTTAGATTTCCTGTCAAAGCGAAAGGCAGTGCTCACTGTGATGGTTCAGCAGACGCACTCAGATCAAGTCTTTCCTGCTTCATCTACAAACAGTATCCCTGGTAATCCCTGGTGATTCCAAATGGCACATTAATGCATAATGTGCCATTACACCAACAATGCTGTATATTAATGAGTGTCTGTGGGCAGGGCCGGACTTATAGGAGGGTGTGGGCCTTTGGGCTTGAGCCAAGGGCCGGGCCCTACTTAATCATCGTTATACAGTTACAGCCCTTACAAAAATCTGGGCTTGTCTGTGGGGGCTGCAGAGCGGCTCCGCTGAGAGCGAACTAAAACAGGCAGAAGAGAAGAAGAAGAACAGCATGAGCTAATTTATTCAGTCCCTCATCTCCACTGATCTTCTTCACTTTCTCCCACCTGGTGAGCCGTTCTCCTTACTCTGCATTGTTTTTCTGTTTTGTTGCAGGAAACTGCTGATGCAGAGCCGATCGACCAAGATGCTAACAGAGAGGAAACAGCAGGACAACTTCTACATTTGAATTTCTGCTTGTGTCGGACATGCTCCTGAAGCTCCATCAGACGTTCCTGAATCCTGCTCATGACCTGTGCTTCCTCTCTGCTTCCTCCTCTGCTCTCCTTGTCCTCCTGTCATCTCTGTTCTGATCCCCTGTGGGAGTTCAGCCACAGCCTCAGGCCTCCGAGTTGAACCCACCAACCCATCCCATCCGCTTCCCTCCCCGTCTTCCATCCACCTGCCATGTCTAACGACACAACCTTCTTGGAGGCCACTGATTGGTTAGACACCTCCCAGTGCCCGCCCTCAGTAGGCGGCGCTACGTTCCTGATTGTCGCATACAGTGCAGTCATTGCAATCGGGTTGCTGGGCAACGCAGGCCTTGTATTTATCATCACCCGGCAACAGGAGTTGCGCAACGTCACCAACATCCTGATTGCCAACCTGTCGTGCTCGGACATCCTGATGTGCCTGGTGTGTCTGCCGGTCACTGTCATCTACACGCTGATGGACCACTGGGTGCTGGGGGAGGCTCTGTGTAAGGTCAGCAGGTCACACCTGATGGGTAGATGGGTGCAGCACTACCTTCCAAAAGTGTTCATAACCTTTGACCTTTTTCACATTTTGTCACATCAGAACAACACATTTCAGTACGTTTTGTTAATATTTGATGTTACAGACCAACACAAAGTGGTGTGTAACTGTAAAGAAGAAGGAACATATCCCATGAGGACTAATGTCTCAGCAAGATCGAGAGAAACCCATCCATGTGTTTATCTTTAGTCGCGTTGTCTGCTAGCTAGGGCTTTACAGAGACTGTGAAGTTGGAGCTATCATTTCAGCGGTTGCAGAACCTCCCATCACCATTTGCTTTTTTATTCATCCACATAACTCAGTGGATGGACACACTGTGCCTAGTAGAGAAAATCCCCACTATGTCTAACTGCCACGTCTGGTTCCCCCATCAAAAATCACAGCTTTCCCACAAATTGGCTTCCTCTTCAAAACAGATGATGCAAACACAGAGTAACACAGTTCACTAAATATAGATTCAACACAAAGTAAATATTCCATCTGCAGATTTTGTTTTAGAAATGAATGATTATCACTGAATGCCTTAACTAGACATGTGTTTGCTCTGGCCTTGTCCAGGTGACGCCCTTTGTCCAGTGCATGTCTGTGACCGTGTCCATCTTCTCCCTCGTGCTCATCGCTCTGGAGCGCCACCAGCTGATCCTCCACCCCACCGGCTGGACCCCCGCAGCCGGGCACTCCTACCTTGCGGTGGGGCTCACGTGGCTGGTCGGCTGCTTCATCTCGCTGCCCTTCCTCTCCTTCAACATCCTCACTAATGACCCCTTCCAGAACATCAGCCTGCCCTCCAACCCGTTCAGGTGAGGCTGAAGGTTTTGCCACAGACAGATCTTAATGTGAGATTAGATAAATGTGCAAGAATAGAATCGACACAAATGTTCAACACACAGCAGGCTTTAAAAGAAGCTGTTTCATTTTACATGGAGAAGGACACTAACTTCCACTTGGTCATTTTTGCCAACTTGTGCAGGTGAAAAACAGGTAGAGTGAGCTTAAAAGAAAGCAGTTTTATTTTTGCTTTGACTAAATGTGTTTTCAGTCTTAAGGACACTTTTAAGTGTCTAACTGATACCTTCATCCCACTTTGACTCAGAATCTGGGTTAAACACAGTTTGTCACGCCCATTTTTTATTTCTCAATAATTTTGAAAAAAACCTTTATCATTTTCCTTCAATTTCAAAATTATGTTCTATTGTCGGCCACATGCAATTAAAATAATTACATACACAAACACAAAAATACCAAGACATGATGTAGATGCTAAATGGATTTTGGTAAGCACAGGGCTGGAGCATCATCCTGTCTTCAGCAGTTTTCCCGGGGCGTGCATCATTACCTGGCATAATGTGAACAAGCTGGAATTGAGGTGGAAGGAAAAGGAGCCTGCTGAGGCCATTTTTATACTCATTAAACTGTGCAGTGCAACACTCGTGATGGCTTCCCCATGAAATGATGTTTGCTCATGCCCCTGATGCAAACTAAGAACACATTTCAGAATTTGAGGATACCTCCTGGCACACGCAACCCGTGAGAATTACCATGGGGAGTGAAGAATGGGCATGAAGTAATAATTATACCAGTGGCAGCCAGAACCCAACTTAATCAGACTAGGAAATAGCAATTCAAATGAGCTCAGGCTTTAAGGAAACTTTCAGGATCATTTTTCTTCTGTGGTTAGTGAGTTGTGTTGAGAATGAACCCAGAGAGCCATGCTGGTTGGTTGAATAAATACAGGTAAAGCTGTGCTGCTTACACATGGCTCACACAGCAAGATTTTTATTCCAATTTTAGACCCAATTCTACCCTTCCAACAATCTTGCAGGGCCAACAAGAATCTTGCAGATTGTTGGAATCTTGTTCCTGCAATATTTAAATACTTTAAAATAACCTTAAAAGTATTATTTATTATCCAGGCTTTTAGTGGCATTTTATAGCACAATCTAGTATCTATGTTAAGTTCAGTTGTTGTAAAAATGCTGCATGTGCCAAATGTGACTTAAAAGAAAATTGACTTCGGAATTCAACATCTTGAAATTGGGCCTCTGTCTCTTTAAATATTCCTGGTCTTTCTAAACTCCACGTTCAGCAAGTCATCACAACATGGCTCCTTTATTAACCCTATAACAACGTTTTTACCAGTTTCACCAGGCGTTTGCTAATTGCTGTTGGCTAGTCTGAAGGAGCTGAGTGGGTTTAGTCGTGGGGAAGGTCTGCTCCATGAGGAGGAAGCTCAGAAACTTGGAAACTGCAGATCCAAGGAGGAGATGCACCTCGAAGGCGGGACTAGGTCCACCCAGGCGTTTTGCACAGCTGAATGGTTTCCATGGAGATTAAAGGATTTCTCAAACATGCATGAAAAAATAAAAGCAACACTCTAGCTATGTTTTGATGAGGGAATAATATCATAACATGATGTGAAGCTCAAAAAAAAAAGAGTAGATTTAACATAAAACTTCTCCTTTAAGATAATCTTAGGAGATATTTCTGCTGTGTGCTATAGCTACTGTTGAATAAAATAATTATGTTTAATGTTTTGATACAGATATTCCTACAGCATGTGTAAAAGGTATATCTTAATGATTTAAGGGAATTCTCTCACTGACGCTCCTGTTGTGTTATCAGGGAGGAACAGGAGGCCATAAAATTCACATTCCTCAAGGCAATATAACTTCAGCCTGGGAGAGAGAAGTTTGTTGGATTCACCGAAGATTAAAGTCTTTCAGAATTAACATCTTTAATGGAGGAAAACTGAATGCAATATAGAATCTTTAGATTACTAACATTTAAGCTTTAAGATATTTCTTAGGTATTAATAGTATGATCTGAATGAAATTGTAACATCTACTTTTAGAATTACGAATCTAGTGAATGGTGAATGTATTTGGAAATTGTACTACTTTTGACAAAGTCGGAACTAAAAGGAAAACTGTATGTGTATGAAAATGTTTGGTTTAATATTAGAAAACTGCTCAGGATTTATACTAAATGGGATTTTGGAAAATGACTGTGTTAGCTTGCATGCGTAACATTGAATAATATGTGATA
>CAEFZX010005197.1:0-10108 GCA_903066825.1 Alfaro cultratus | reverse complement strand
CACTCATAAACCCTAACACACCTACTATAAAACCCCAAAATCTAAATAAACTAACATTTTTTTAACTAATTTAACCAAAATTTTTTTTTTTTTTTTTTTTTTTTTTTTTTTTTTTAAGTTTAAGACTTGTGGAGCCTGAATAAACTACATTAAAAAATTACAAAAACAAAAAAACAAAAAACTCTTTAAGAAGATTTCAAACTTCTGAATTTAAAATATTTTATTTTCTAGATTTAAATGTTCTTTTCTAATAGTATCCTTTTCTGCCATTCTACTCTTGGAAGAGTAAGATAAGTAAAATATCTAATATTTTTTCTTTTTTTATTTCATACATGTTCCTTTTCTTAAATTGTAAATAGGTGTTGCTGGATCTCAAGGTAATTGCATGAAAGTATCACATTTGATGTATAACTAAAGAGGGTAAGGTTAAGCCAGTCTAATCATAAGCTTTATCAAAAATGAAAGTTTTAAGTGTGAACTTTGAAGTAGATGGTGTCTACCTCGCAAGCAAAACTGGGTTCCGCCAGAGAGGAGCTTGAGAACTGAACGACTGTCCTCCCAGTCTATTTCTAGGAATTCTAGGAACCACCAGTAATCCTGCAGTCCTAGGATAGTCCTCTTTAGTCAAACTCTAGTCTGCTTGTCTAGAAAGTCTGGTTTGTTTGGGAACGTGTGACTGTGCAATTGGACTCTAATGCAGACCAAAAAAGTGAATTCTGGTCCACCAAAATGCTGGTGAAGTGCTCTGTTGGATATAAAAAGTGATGCAATCTTTTATATAATATTGAGTGTTGCGGGGTATTTGAGAATAGCTAATTGCAGTAGTTTAATGCTTAAGAAATACATTCAGGTTATTTGCTTTATTCTGAGATATAGTATTTCTAATTTTGGCAGCATAGCTTTTTGTGGTATGAAAATGACAAATTTTCTCCCTTTTTTTTAGTTAGTCATGTATTGTCATGTATTTAACGTAAATCAAACATGTGAAGAGAAGTGTTTTGGCAAGATGCAATTCCCAGCTTTAGTTTGTGCTGTTGTTTTCTATCCTGTCACACTATGACACATAAATGTCATGTTTGATAGTACTGAAAATGTGTCACTCCTGCTTCTGCATCCACACCTGAGTGCTGTCACAGCTCTATCCCTGGTTGAAGTAAGAGGAAAGAAGAGGCTGGTGTTGAATGGAAACAGAGTGATGTAACAAATGTGTTGGGAAGTACAAGGCAGAGGGAGAGGAGTAAAAAAAAAAAGAAAGAAGAATATTCAAAATACCGAAAAACAGCTCATGTGGGGAGTAAGAGAGAGAAACATTTACTTGTATGATTAAAAAAAGAGCATGTGAGAAAAATGTTGGGAAAAATGTGCGGAGCAGTGGGTGGGGATGGAGGCAGATCAAGAGATTGAGCTGTCTCGTTGAACCACGCGGTGTGCTCAGACCTTTTCAGCTTTTCCTTTCATCCTCCCCTATTCATGAGTGCACTGCGTACACATGCTTGCACACAAGAGAAGGGACACACTCACGCTGTGTGCTGCCTTTAAAGGGGATCAATGAGAGCTTTTTGTATTTTGTTAAAGAACATTCTGCTGTGTTTTATCATGTTTTTATATTGCTTAGTGTACCATCTTGAATTTTGATGAAATGTAGCAAAAGGTACTTTAATATAAGAATTTAACAAATGCACAAGATGGCATTTCTATGAACATGGTAGAAAAGAAAAATCAATGTTTGCAGCTTATATATCACTCTTGTATTTCCTCACTTTGGAGTATACGCTGATAAGTGTGTGTACATTACACTGCATGAAAAGATTGTGTTTTGTTACCCATTTCATGGGCTTAAATTATATAAATACTTATCAAATGGGTATGTATCCTGTGACTGTCCCAGCATCACCAACCTTCACGCTGGTGTTATACTGTTGGGTCGATAAACTGCTTCATGGCTCAATAACCATGTGAAAAAGAGAAGTCTGGACTTTGCTCAGCCAAGTGTAGCCTTTGGCTTTGTAATTGCTGCTTGTCTGGCTCACTTGATATTCAGTTGTCTATATGCCTGGCAAGTCACTCTCAGAAGCTGAACTTAGCTGAAGTCCAGGGAATATAATGCCTCAACAGTGACCGTGACTTTCTCCACGCCTTACCTCTCAAGTCCTGTCTGATTTGTGTTGTCTGCAAAAGAGTTGAATGGCTGATAAAGTTGATCTTTGATTTTCAGTGATTTATACAATGATGGTGGTGGGTGTATTGCCTCAGAGCCGATGGGTAAGGTTGTAAGAGAGGTAGGCTGTTTGTCTTTAGTGTTTATCATCTACAACAGTGATTCCCAAACCTGGTCCCCAAGGATCCTTACCCTGCATGTTTTAGATATGTTTCTGTTCCAGCACATCTGAGTCAGTTTATTGCATGACCTCCTCTGCTGCCAAGAAATTCTACAAAAGCCTGTTCATTACCCATTCATTTAATTCAGGATTTTAGAAGGAAGGAGACACTTAAAACATGCAGGACATGGGTATTGAGGAACCACTGATATAGAGAAAATGGTCACAATAAACCATTCCAAACTAGCTGATAAAACTATGTGACTTTGGAAACTGTGTAAGACTTAAAATTAAAAATAACTGTTTGTTTTTCATGGTACTTTGATTCCACTTGTTGGAAGCGAGTAAAGCCCTCAGAGCCTCAGCTTCAAAGTGGGTGTGTGGGCATCAACAATGACTTATGTCTGAGCCAGAAGGATATGCATTGAAGGAGAGGAATTCAAAAACAGGAAAATGGCCAGTGATAGAAACAATCCCTGGAATACCAAAAACCCACCCTTCACCAGTGTTGTTCTTGGCTAAACATTCCTTTCCATTACTACTGTTTACTCCTTAGGATGTTGATTTCAATACGCAGCACATGGTGGCTTAACCAGGGTAGCTGCCTTCCAGATCTTATTTCATTGATCCTTCTGATGTGGCATTTATTTTGTGCCACAGACTCCATTCTATTTAGGGGCCTACTCTTTTATTTGCAATTCAAAGGAATGTAATAAAACAGATCCACTATAGTCAGGGTAAATAGTTCAGCACATAGAGATGGGTTCGGGCAAGTCGATGCAACCAGAACCAACATTATTCAGGCCAGCGTCTCCAAGGCTAAAATATTCCTTCTCCGACATACCTGTGGTGTGGTCTGAACAGGACAAGGAGAAGGATGCAAGGCTGGATTGCTGAGGATTTTCAGTCAGTCATTCTGTCTCTGTATGGATTTCTATTTGGCCTATACTTGTGGCTTGGCCCATTCAGACTCCTTACTGGATGGCTGACCAGACGGCTGTAGATCAGCCTCATTTGGCTGGATGCTTTGTTGTAGTAGAAAGTTAGCTTTCAAGCTTTCAGGAGACATTTCTGTCTGTCTGGCCTTTCTGCTGAATGTGCAGTGAACCCACAGCATTTAAGCATCAGGATTTGGCTGGGAACGTCAGAGAGCTGTGATCAAACACAGATATAAATTTAAAAACTAGTAAATGAGGATGTTCATTGCCAGCCTAAGATTTCAAGGAAAATTTATTGTTATTACGTTATTAGAGACTTGTTGGACTGTATTTCTTTGCAGAATATAATTGTCTTGAACCATAATGGGTTTTATAACTCCAATGACCAATGATTCCCATTTGGTCATTGGGAAACAAAGTGTTTCTTCTGTGTGAGACACATTCTGCTTCCAATACCAGCATTATGTATCTTTCCAGAGGTCCTATTTGAATTTGAATGCTTGGCATTTTCATGCGTAATCTGACAATGAATGTAGATTTAGTTTTAGTTTAAGTTTTGCCAACTTTTACATCTGTAAAAATGCATTCAAAGCATGCCAGTCCTGGGGCTTTACCATCATTTGGCTTCTGCTAAAATAGATGAGATTCAGAAAAAAAATGTGAGCCAGTAGCGCCGCAAAAACTCTTCGGAGAAAAATAAATAAATAAAAAAAATAGATGAGATTCGTGTTAGGAAGCTCTTTGTGACCTTCTGTGAAACTGGAAACCTCTACTATAACATACATTAAAATAATTTAATTCATATATGTTCCTCATTATGGAATTTTTTGTTATTATTTTTTTAAAAATTCAAAGTAGTTTCGCACTTTTACATGTGCATCTTTTGATAGATAATTTGCATTTGGCACAATAGAAAGTCATGAGATATTTTCATGCACATTTATTTAATGTTAAAATATTCAAACATGACAAATGGAAAAAAAATATGTTGCAAAAGTTTCCATCATCATTAACCAGAAATGTTTGGTTCAGCTCTTTAGCCAAAGTAAACATCTGTCTCCAGGGGGTTGCCCAGGGGAAATACCTGCGGTGGGAGAAGAAAGTTGACCTAATAGGAAATTTCTGGGCATCCGCTGCAGATCAAAATAGCTCTGCTTTTTCTACATTCCCTAACCTTAATTGCCCCTATGCAAAGTTTCTGACTTCCCAGATGTTAGATCTCTATCAGCCATAATAAGTATTTTCTACCTGGGTTTGGAATATCATCACAAAGGGAAACAGGAATTTTATCTTGAGGCACTGCGAGGTTCCACTATTCTGATAAGGAAGCTAAAAAGGAAACAGTTACAGGAATGCAACAAACATGCACATCCATATATGTAAAAGGCATCTCCTTTGGTTTACAAGTCTAGTAGGAAATGGTTGATGTGAATCTTAATTGTTTTTCTCTTGCATTAATTTAAGAAATTGATATAAACAAGAAAAGAAGTTGAGTTGCGTGTAAAGAAAATGTTGTACAAGTTATTTTCCCTTTTAAATGTGATGTCATGATGTGATTTTTCACGATTTTAGAAATGATTAATGGCCTTGCAGGCATACTGACTAGACTTGACCTCAGGTGTCTCCTGTTTTTCCATGCTTTCTGTAATTTTTCTAAAGTATCCTTTGCACTTTACAAAGATTAAGAAATAAAAATAATCCTTGAAAAGTTGCTGCTGTCTTATTAACTAAAAACAGTCTGGTGCCATTTTACTGTGATTTAAAAATGACAGTTCTAGCCGGAGCAGTCTATTTGTCACACTTTCATTTTAACATTTTTATGAAATTAAACTTTGCTAATGCAACCCAGTGTTGTAAAATATTGTATGCATTCAATCTTAGTAGTTTGGCTTAAGAGTTTCATCTGGGGAGTTTTGTGTCAGGAAGCTTTGAAGGAAACTGAACGTGGTTATTCATTGTGTCTCGCAAGCTCTGTGACTGTGGTTCAGTTATTGGTAATAGTTTCTGTTCTAAAACAGCTGAAATATATGTCTTCCTTTTTAAATGTGAGACTGCAGAACTAACTGAATAAACATTGCAACATGAGATGAAATTTGAGAAGAATAAGAGAGCTTGATATTCTGGATTGATCTATTTTTTAGCAAACAAAAACTAGATGTATTTTGCTAAAATCTCACAGGATAAACATTGAAACTCTTCAGACCAGTCTGAAGTGCTTTCTGGTTATTATGTCCTCTTTCTAACTAAACTCATGAAGAAAAGGTTCGTAATGAGAAATTAGGAGATGAATGAGATGAAAATAAGGTGCTGCTTGGGTGGGAGGATGTGGCTGAAGCTTTTGGGAAATGGATGAGATAAATTTTGTTAAATGGTTAAAGCAGCTGTAGGAAATCTTTCCATTTGATTAGAGTCTGTGTTAAAACAGCTCCATTCACAAACCTTAAAAGTTAGGTGTGCATTTAGGTCTTACAGGTAGGTTTTGTTGTTTATAAGTAAATAAAAGATTTGAGGAATGAAAAAAAGCTAAGGGTCAAATGTTTGTGCTCATATATTTACAGAAACACATACACTATTCTATGTAACTTGTACCACTGATTATTAAGATGGCTTTCTATTTGCTTGACAAGAAATGCACTGACCAGGGTTTTTCCAGCATATACTGACTTCCAGATTTCTTGACTTTCAGACCTGGAAGTTTTGATGAGTCATATTATTCAGGCTCCAGAATATTAAAGACAGAAAATGTGCTTTATGTTCTTTGGTAAAAATGATGTGCCCCATTAAAATGTTGAATGAGCAGAAAATTCCTGTTAAGGATTAGTGAAACTTCTCAGTTTTGATGCATTTAAGGGAGCAGTATTATGTAGCTTTCAGGCACAAGTGCCATTTTAGCAGAATCAAGCAACTATGTTAACTTCAGTTGTCATAGAAATGCTATATATATATAAAATATGACTTAAATGAAACTTGACTTTGTAATTTAACTCACTGAAATTGTGCCTCTGTCACTTTAAAAACTCATGCTCTTTCTGAAACTCCGCCTTCAGGAAGTCATCACAACATGGCTCCTCTAGTAACCCTTTGACAACATTTTTACCAGTGTTGCACTGAGAAGTGGCTGGTAAAATGAGATAAGAGGGATAGTGGCGAGGGAGGGCTGCTCTGTGAGGACCGGGAAACTGCAGCTCCGAGGAGGAACTGCGTCTTGAAGGCGGTGCTAGATCCACCAGATATTTTGCACAGCTGAACGGGAGATTAAAGGATTTCTTAAACATGCATAAAGGAATCAAGGCAACACTCCAGATATGTTTTTGATGAAGGAATAACATTCTAAAGTCAATGTAGCATAATACAGTTTCCCCTTTAATGAAGAGTAACATAATATATAATATAATATAATATAAAATATAATAGTAAATTGCATCTCTTTACAGGTAATGCTAGACGGGGACATCAGGGAAAAACCAAACAGCGGAACTTTCTGAGGTTTATTTGTGAAACGACAGCCTCATCTACAAAGTGACCATTACACACAAGAACTAGAACTAAGTCGATTTGTCAAGCTTTTAAAGCTGATTGCTATGTTTGCACTGAAAAAAATCTCTCAGAAAGTGAGAAAGAGCTATTTTAAGCTGAAACCAGATTACAACCGGATTCTCTTGCCCATGATTCAGCTTCGTTTCACAACAGCTTCTCATTATTTGCATCACAGACATTTAATGGCTTTGGATACCCAAGTAACTGTACAGCATTGCATGTGCTGTCCCTGAGCTTGAGGCATGCAGCACTGGATGTGGATGTGTATTTATGATTGGAAGTATCACTGGTTACTAAGGCTACAAAGTTTTTATCTGCACATGCTGTCATGTGCTGTGGTTATTACTGCTGACTGCTTGTGTTTACATTTGGTTGTCTGGGTGATGTCAATATATTGACAGTTGTGCAAATACAGATTTCAGGAACACTAAAAGGCTTATATACTCAGTAAAAGTCCTGCAGCCTTGTCTTGACCCTGAATGTCCTGAATGTTTTTCAGAAAACCACAATTAATGATGAAATTAGTACTGAAGAAAGGTGTGTAAAATTACAGGTACTGACATTGATGTTGCACATGTACAAGTATGACTCCTATCTGGTGACCTGCAATAGCGTAGGCCTTATCAAAATGACCTGCTCACTATCTGCATTTCATAACAGCTTCTCCTGAAAATGGATAGTTTGTAGCTTTGCATGATTTCTTTTCTGTTTATTTTTTGATTATGTGGAAATAAACGCATCCATTTTCCACACAATCATCAATCTAAAACTGGAAATACCCACAAGTTTAAGGATTCTTGTTGCAAAATTCCTCCTGTAGTTCCCAAATCACAATGTCCCCATTCCCTGTGTGTGATCTAATTTCGAGAAACATTGCACAAGGCTGCTAAGAATCTGCTGCTGGATTTGTAGGTTTCGGTTTGAACCCTCTCTCCTTCAGCACATGATTATGGTCGAATAATACAAATACTACACAGTCCTCCATGCTGGGGCTTTGGGAAAAAAGAGATTTGTGAGATTTGTATTGTTGTTTACTTCTAATCTTTTAAAACCCAGGCACAGTTTCATAATGCCTCGTAAGGATCGTAAGCTTGTGCTATTTTACTCATTTACATGTTTTTTTTTTTTTTCTGGAAGCCCCATGTGGCGGAAAAGACCTGATTTGATAAAAGGCTGTTTGGATATCATAAGGAATTTGTATATTTTCTTTCCCATTAGTTCAAACTTCTTGATATCAATACTTACAAAGGGTTGTAAAAAGATGAATACCTCCATGGACTGTTTCACATTTTGTCAATTTACAATCACACATTTCAGGATGTTTTTTTTTTCTGGGATATTATGGGATAGACCAGTCTGTTTTGCTCATACCCTTTGCTATCTACATTTTGTAATGACTAATTTTTTTATGTAATTTTAACTAGACCTCTATGTCAACTCTTTGTGGAGGGATTTCAGTGCAATTGAATATCAAGTTATTTCGCCATATGCTTGATTTTTACGTCGATTTTTCCTTGGAAAATGTCTCAAGCTTAGATTCTCAGCTCACAACTTTAACTGGATTGTTTTCACACATGAATATGCTTTTATTTAAACCATTGAAGCTGCTGTTTCATATTTGAGGACGTTATCTTGCTTGGAGGTGAACCCCAGGGCTACCCCAAGTATTTTTCAGCCTCTAGCAGGTTTTCTTCCAGCAATGCTTTTGTATTAGGATTAATTAAGCTTTTTAAATCTTCACTGCTTTATCTCCCTGTCTCTTTACAAGAAAAGCATCATGATGCTGCCGTTACCATGTGACACTATAGGAACATGTCTACAATGACAACCGACAGAGTTGGTTTTCTTCCACACTTAAGAGTTTTGCCTATTTAACACTTCTTATGGCCATCTTTCAACAATAGCTTCTTTGCTGTGATTTTTTTGGTGTATGGCTAGTAGTTGTACTTTAATCATATCAGTTTAGGTGGAGAGCCTTTTCTCCATTTTAAAATGATGATTTGAACATTTCTCTCTGTAGATGTTCAAAGCATAGAGTATTTTTATAACTTAACTCTGCTTTAAGCTCCTCTACAACTTTCTCACTCACCTGCTTGCTGTGTTTCCTTCTTGCTGTGTTCTCTGGTCCTGTTTGCTACCTAATATTCATCTTTTAACAAGTCCTTGTTATTTTACAGAACAACTGGATTTATCCTGAGAGTAAATTATACCCAAGTCAATGCTATGTATAGATTAGGTAACTTCTGGAGGAAGTTGGTTGTTTTCTTTTGGGTTATCAGAGTAATGGTGACTTAATAAATGTACAATTTTCCTTCCTCTTCATGTTACTCATCAGTACTCATTAAAATTTGTGGTGATAAGGTGACCAAATATGAAAAACTTTGAAGGGATTATGTTTAGAAGGAACAATGTGTACATGGATATCCAACAAAATTAACCATTTGGAAAATCTTGCAAATCCAGTGTACACATTACTTCTAGTAGATCTACCTTTTCTTTGGGATGAAAGCTGTGAAGAAAAATCTCTGCTTGATTTTTGATATTTGTACATGACTCAGATTTAACTTAATCTGCCTAAAATATTTGAATGTCCGATCTTCCATTATGTGACATTTGAGTTTGTAGTTGCTTGGTAAGTTTAGGACCTACACCTAAAAAGCTGTTCTAAAAGTGCTTTTTTTAGTAATTAAAATGATAAAATAGTAATTATCAGATTTTATTTACCGGTATGGGGAATTGTGAACTATTTGAGGCTTTTACAGAATTTGCAGCTGCTGTTTTCTATGAATGGTGTACAGGTCATAAATCAAATGCCCCGACTAAATCTTATAAAAATGTGATGTAGTCATGCTTATAACATTTATCTCATACTAATGTCCATTCTATCTTTCAATTAATGTCTCAGTATGCAGCCTTTTGTGAATGTGCTTTAATCGCTGGCCAAGTAATATCAGTTCAGGTTTCATGAAGCCCTTTAATTCCCTTGGGTGTTTTTTAGTCATTGTTCCTTTAGGTCAAATCGAACCAGTTTTTAGTAGAATATTGGTGGGCAAAATCTTGCATAAAACACATAAAGACATGTAGATAGTCTTTTTTATTACAGGCAAGGTTGCAATAGAAATTATTATGTCCACTTTTCTTTGTGATCTGTAACATTAAGATGACCAGATCATCATCATCATCATCATCATCATCATCATCATCATCATCATCATCATCATCATCATCATCATCATCATCTTCTTCTTCTTCTTCTTCTTCTTCTTCTTCTTCTTCTTCTTCTTCTTCTTCTTCTTCTTCTTCTTCTTCTTCTTC